>JBBLXU010000781.1:0-178851 GCA_037893425.1 Campoplex nolae | reverse complement strand
ATGCTATACAATAATAAAGAAAGCTGAATCGATCATGATTTGGGGCGGTGGGCGACGACGACGACGACAACTTGAATGCTGGGCAAAGTAACGTACGGTACGCGTGTGATACGGATACGTGTATCGTATGAATATTTGAAAGGATCGTAAATCGCGCGACCCACTAAACCCATTTGCTTGCTTCTCCTTGGATATCCGCTATGTGCTACATGTTTATACAAATATTCCGTCGAGACGCGCACGCACGCGTAGCTTTTGCCATTATAACCCACTGTATGCGCTGTACTCTCGAGTATAACTTATTCCGATTATATGTCGACTCTGCGCTCTATACCCGCCCCTGCTACGGGACGTGACCAGAGCGATAAGAAAGCTTGGTCGTTACACCCGCGTTGCCCTACCGCTTGCGCTAACTCTCGTTCTATTTCTACGTCGAAAATTAGTTGTAAATTCTTAACTCGTTAAATTCCAGTCCAAGACGCGGTAATGCGGTATAACATTGTCCTCTCTTTGCCAGATTTACCGCGTCAGCAGCCACGATTGTTGCGTTGTATCATCGATATAACGATGACGAGTACGGGCAGTTTTGTTTCCGCATGAAAATACGCGAGCTAGCTTTCATCAAAAAGAGATTATTCATTTCTCATTCACAATTTAAATGTCTAAATCAGTATGACTCTATCTTTATACGTATACAAATAATTCAGCATTCTCGATCAACGCCTTACAGAGGTCATGAACGAATTATTATCAAAAAGGCTTAACGACGAGGATCAAGCGGTGGTATGAGGCGATCGTCTGTAAATAAAGAATTGCTTCATGCTGCGATGATGATGATGATGATTCACGGCGATCGCGGTAAGTCGAAGAAATATATATATATATATATATATATATTGTTTGTGATATATAGAGCCTCGTCGCAAAGTTCTTACGAAACGCGAAAGTAGAAAAAACTTGAAAAAATGTTTTTAATTTAATAACTTTGTTTTCAACATTTTCAAGTATGCATAATTAAAAAATCGTTGCTCGATGAAAATTTAATAAGGCTCACGGCTATAGGGAACGAGTGCGATTTTCGACTGATGCACAGCAGCACGCATGCAGTGGAATGTGGCTGATTTCTCAACGCGATCTCTACTTTACCGAACTTGGTAAATAGCCCAAGTAGGACTTTTACACACTCTGACGCGAAAAAAAAACCATTCATAACTTACGCGAAAACAACTCGCTCTCTCTCTCTCTCTCTCTCTCTCTCTCTCTCTCTCTCTTCGCCGGATGGTCGATAACGTTTGGTTCTATAATTTTGGACCCGTATGAAAAATACTTGAAGAAAATTAAGCCGAATTCATATGATAACTCAAGGTTGCTTCATCGCCGCGTCATGATGATACGCAATGAAATTAGGCTCGCGGTTGTTGTTGAATCATCCGAAATCGGGTTTGTTTCGAAGCCTCATTGCGCTTACGTGCACGTCTCATGACGAGAATCGCAACGCGCCATAGTTTTACGGTACAGTGTGTGCCAGAAAGACATTTTTCGAGAGTTGGAACACCCTCTGGGATACTTATATTTCGGTATTTTACTGTGATCAACACCGTAGAGCAGAGTATGAAACACCGCTGTAGCTGTGCAAGCAGCGTTACTCGATTCAATACCTCAATATGATAGAGTGGCGCACAGTCACGAGACTATTTGCTCGTGTACGCTCAGCTCTTGGAATTAATGGGTATAAATATATGGTGGGAGCGAAGGACGCATCGTAGCCGCCTGAAAAGACGGCGAGCTACAAATTTTTGAATCACTCCGAGGCGGCGGTAGGCGGTTGAACCCGCTCGGTGTGGTACATAATTTACCAACGGAGCGCAAGCTAGCCGCACGATGTCGCGGTACAAGTTGTACCGCGTAGATCCGGACGACAATCATCAAGTGTTAAATTGAGATAGTAACGTCTACTCGGCTACTGCAGTGCCCCGCGCACTGTCTCACAAGCAGGTATTGAAACTCATCTCGGGAAGCTCGATCCTTTTGACACTGCGTCCGCTCGGTGTTGAGATTTGGTATAGGGGATCGAACGTGATATCGACACGCGTTATCGCTTGTCGAAAACAAACCAACTGTACATTGCTCGTCAAGTTTATACGCCGCGTATTCGTTCCTTCCGCCTACTCGACCAGTTAAAATCTCTATGTCAACCAACAAAAAAAGACTTGAGCCGGAAACTAATAGCGACATTCATCGCCACTACCATGGTATCATACTTAACCGACAATGAATTACTCGCGTATATATTTAAGTGTAAAATTTATAAAATTATTCTTTATTTTGGTAGAGTATAATTATGATGATAGCGAATCAATTTCGGTAGTTTCAGGTTTTTGGGTTTAATGGCTGATGCGCTTATATATGGTAGAGATTTATTTCAAGGGGATACGATGCTGCTTTTTTTTTGGTAGACTCGTGAAGATGCCGGCAGCCGGCAGCCGGCAGTGCTCGCTCTCGCGTGTCAAATGCACCGCGATAAGCGTTTATTCACTCCGTATGACAACTGCTTCCTTGCGGGGCTTGAAACAGGGAAGAAGCTACAGATGGATTAAAGGAAAAAATAAATAGGGGAACATGGGGCAAAGTGGGCCCCCTAAGGAATTAAGCTAGATCTATCGGTTTACACATGACCTTGATCTTACTTTTGAGTCCGAAAATTGATTTGTCTGGCTTATTTTCGATATCCTGTGAAAAAAAAATGGGGCAAAGTGGGCTCCTCTTTGAAAAAAAAAAAATGCTCTGTTGATGATTCTGATTAGTTTACGCGCTTGTTCATCGAAAATGGGGGAATTTTGGGTTTTTCGAAAAAAAAAAAAATGGGGCAAAGTGGGCTGTCCACTGCAATAAAAAATTTTTCAGCCCACTTCGCCCTATTTTTTTTTTTTCTTTCGAAAAACCCAAATTTTTCGCAATTCCGATGAACAAGTGCGTAAATTAATCAAAATGATCAAAAAAGCATTAAAAAAAAAAAAAAAAAAAAAAAATGGGGCAAAGTGGACTCTCTCTTGCAAAAAAAATTTTTGAGCCCACTTTGACCCATTTTTTTTTTTCTTAATCGAAATAAACTTCTAGTCCAGTTTTGATCATTCGATGCCTTGAGCGTTCAATTGCATGTTTTGCGAGGAACTTTATTCGGAATCGTCCGAACAGTGGATCTGTTGCACATCATGTTGCAAGTGGGCCCACATCTCGTGTGCCGGTGCCGATGATAATGACTATGGTTATAAATGCGATTTTTGTACGTAATATATAGAAAATAAACTCTTTCAACAGTTTGTACATTGATTGCTACCCTCAAACTCATCGAAGTACAAATTTCACGGAAAAAAGTGGAAAAAGTAAAAAAAAAAAAAAAAAAAAAAATTTATGTTATTGTCTTAGATTCATCATTTTATAAAGTGTAAGAATTTGCAGGATATTTTATGAACACATTATTTGGGTTCAAAAAAAAATTTTGAAAATTTGACTCCTCTTCATTTTTAGGCCGGCCCACTTTGCCCCCAAAAATAAAAAAAGTCGCTAGCCCGCTTTGCCCCATGTTCCCCTAAATAAATACACAAATACACTTACAAGCTCCAGGAATTTGATGATCGCGAGCCTCGTAATGTTTGCCATTTTTTTTCTTATATCGCGATGAATTTTATATCTGAAAAAGAAAAAGAATCAAACGAGGTGAAACGGATCATGCAGTTGGAACCGCTTCTTTCAAATCTTAATATGATTATAAAAAAGGCGATAATATGATTATATTTTCTAGAAAATAGGAGAAATATCTGTGAGCCGCGTGCGCAAAGGCATAATATAATATATCCTGGTTAATGAATAAAATGTCGTGTCATCGTGTAACACATAGCGATGGATGCATGAGTATGAGAGTGAGATTCTTTTTCGCGAAAGAGCACGCATTACGGGCCTACAACCACGCCCCAAGAAAAATGGAAAAATGAAAATGCCTACGCGTGTTGAAAAAGGCTGACCGACTTTTTACCGGCTGCGCGGTAGGTAATTTTAGCCTAAATCCTTCCCCCTTCCGAAAAATATGAGCGCCGTTGACGTTAGAGGCAATTATGCGCACCGAGGCACACCACATTTCGGGACGTCGAACACGATTAACAAACAATTATTTTTCATAGGTCCATACACGTTGTGTATATATTTGTGAGATTATTAGATTGAATAATTTTTTTCTTTCAATATCATTCACGAAAAAGTTATGAATATTTGCGGTAAACTTGGGAATTCCCAGCATAATATAGTGTACTACTCGTAACAGGTACAAGGGACACGTGTATAAAATAGTAGGTACAAATATAGCCGGATACTATTTACATCCTATCTCGCAACGTGCTGCTTCCACGGTGGACAAAAATTCTCCTGCACCGCTTACGCCTCCTCGCGTCGTCTGTCGCGATTTTTACGATCAGACGATAATTACTAGCAATAAAAAGAAAAAAAAATTAAAAAATTCATCCAAGTGTGAAAATCACATCAACAAGTGTTCTATACAATGCGAATCTGTTGGTGTATACTTATTTTTATGGAATCGATAATCAAGGGTCGACTCTCAAATTTTTTAAGATATGGAATCTTTCAACGCACGGTTTGACCGGTTAAATAAAAGAGCTCTGGAGGTCAGTGGAGGCGGCGGCGGCGGGGGCGGCGGTAGCAGCTAGGGGACACGCGGTGACAAAAATCCGCTGACGGGGGGAGCTTTTTTGTAATCACCGGTAAAACCGGGCGTGTCGGAAAATTTCACTTTTAAAATTCACAGCTATCTTACTCGCGGGAGCAAAATACCCCAAAGGTAATATTACGAAGGTAAAGTAAAAATTCATCCCGCACTCCACCGCCGGGTAAATATCGAGTGGAATTACCGTTCGAACTAATAACTGATTGTAACTTTATTTCAACAAAATTCAATCATATTCATCGCAATGGTCGTTGCGGAGGTCCAAAAAACATGTGAGTCTCCGCGCAAAAGGAATATTTTTTAAATTACATATACCAAATTTTCATGTCTCCGCTCACGCAGACTTCGCCTGGCAAATTTCATTTTTCACGATTCAACGCGAACGACTCTCGTGTTTATATAGTCCCGAATGAATGTAAAGCAGCGGCATTCAGGGCTTCGAGTACAGACGCGCGTGCATGTGTACAGCAACTCATCGTGAGAATACTATGCTCCAAGCACGAAAGATTTTTTGTTTTCGATTCGGATATGTGCTGGAAATAACTCGGCTGCTCTGCTGGGTCGTCATTATATCGTTCTATCGGTAGTAGTTTTATTTCAACTTTCGAGAATACATATACATTTTTATTCCGATCAATTTTAGAGAATCTGCCGAGACTCGAGACTCGATTTTAGGCTCGCTAGTACGTATTTGAAGCGAATTCGCTCAAATTACAAGTAAAAATGTTGTCTGGAATCTTTTAATGACCGTTAGATCCTATTAGGCCTCTATATAGTACACATGCGGGCGGGGCGCTTGACGCCGCTCCGAGCTAAACCAGGAACATCGAAGAGATTACTTGGTGCAATGGCTGAAGAAATATATATCTTGAAAAGCGTGCGTTCAACCGCGAATGGGACGATAGGTGAGTTCCGATTTTCACCGCGCTGCCGCCGGTACTATGTATACTCACGGTAATTCGCAGTGAATATCGGAATAGGGTCAATATCGGCCCGGCTAACATTTGTGCGACGCGCTTGATTCCGCGCTTCCCAGAAAATGCGCGGCGTTTTAATGTATACGCCGCCGCACTACGGCGTAGTATACTACTTATTGGCAGTGATTCGAAACGCTTGAAAACAACGCCCGCCCGCGTACACGCAAGGCCTTAAAGTTACGAGTTATGTTCGACGACAACGAGAAATAGGTCATTCGTCGTCGTTGATTATCATATTTCGATGATTATCATCCCGTAACAATTTTCTTCGCCGCGCAACTATTTACCAAAATCCGTGCGCAAAACGTCGGAAACCTGCTTTTTGCCTTTCGACGAACGGAACGCTTCCGCGAGCAAAAAAAATTATGCTTAATACGTTCAAATTTCATTTTGGAAAATGACGGGATGAGTCCCGTGGAAAAAAAAAGAAAACAAAAGGAGAAGCGTCCTGACGCTCCGCGAACAGAGAGAGAAGAAGAGTGCTTAGCGTCAGCAAGGCCACGCGACTTTGCATCATCCGTTAAAATTTCATTCAACCGTATACTCGCGTCGATCGCTTTATGAGAAATTGATGAAAATAAATATTATTGGCTTGAAGAAAAAAAAAAAAAAACTTACAGTTTGACGCGATTGAAAATGTGACAAGATGCGAGTGTTTCGATGCGCGATCGAGGGCCAGGCGGCTGTTCGGTTTTAGTTTGTAACGATCCGAGCGGTAGTCCGATGTTGATCGAACGAGCGCGCGCAAGAGACTGATGCCTGATGCTCGGTCAAAAAAGCGGCTCCTCATGTACTTTACTCCTAACCCCCCCCCCCCCCCGGTATAAGGGGGGGAAGGGTTTATATATTTTCTCACAACTTCACCGAGGCCCATGTATGGCAAACTCTGTCATCTTAATTCAATAGGTATAACTTTTGCTTTTTTTTTTCAATGTTTTCGAATCTTTCGCTTTTCGTCATTAACGAAATATTTAAAAAACATATTATAATCGATGAATTATCGCTAAAATAAACGCGGTCATCTATGGTCGCTGCGTATAGTACGATAATTATAAGAAAAATGTTAGAAATCTGAGTGAGAAATTAAAAATATTAAATCCTACATTCATGCAGAGCTTTCGCGGATGACATAATTTCTACCGATATCAAATGACCAATGCGAGTGATGTCACGCATAATTATTGAATCATGATTTACTGTTCCTATATTTATTTTATTTTTTCCCGTATAGTGTCCGCATCGCCGCGCATTGTCGAAGCATAGCATCATCCAGGAGCTTGCCCCTGCCTGCGCATTTATAGCGTAATATCCTCCAATTCTTTTGTAGCGTTAGCCGTTGGCCACGCGTCGCGATTGCGTCACGCTCCAAAACGAACTGTTGCGCCGTTGAATATGATATGCTGCAGCAGATATGTGACGAATAAGAATAATCCATCGGGCGAGATCGCTAGCGGTCGGTAACGTTACGCACAATATAAGAGGGGAGGGAAGAGATAAAACTAAAAAGTAGATGGACGCGACATTTTCTTATTAATTTCTTCTTTTTTCTCGAAATATAGGGGAATATGGGGCAAAGTGGGCCACCCTAAATTCCGATTTTTGGGGCAGTGATCTAGATTTTTTTTTTCGTTTTCCGAGAAATCTATAGCTGTTTAAGACTAAGAGGGTGAGAATCATCGTTCAAAAAATCCACCGACGAAACTCGTCAAACTTCTCAAGCAAGCCACTTTGCTCCATATTCATCTAAATGCGATTTTTGTCAATAATCAATATAAAATGGACATCTCTGAGTAATTTGTACAATGATTCTCACCCTCTTAGTCTTAAACAGCTATAGATTTATTGAAAAACAAAAAAAAAATTCTAGTTCACTGCCCCAAAAATCGCAATTTAGTGGTGGCCCACTTTGCCCCACAAATCGCAATTTTGTGGTGGCCCACTTTGCCCCATAACATTTTTTTTCTTAGATTCTTCAAATAATAAGGTGGAATGGATTTTGGGACTTCAAAATGAGCGAATGGCCCTGTGCTCACCGACGAAACTCGCTAAATTTCTTAAGTGGCCCACTTTGCCCCATACTCCTCTATATCAATCAAGCGTGCCGGGTGTGTATCTAATATCTATTTTACCGACCGCGAGACTGATCGATCACAGCTCAAAAGCAGGCGGTCGCATCGGTACGTACGCGCGTATCGATACGCGCGACTGCGAAAAAGCACAGACAGCAGTGTAAATTTGGCTCCCCGCTATGAATTTTTCGAAAATTTCTGATTTCAATCGTTTGTGTGTCGTTTGTAGAGTATTGTGAGAACAAAATAAACGTTTGTGAAATGAGTTTGTCGCGAAAAAATAAAGAATAAAAATTAGCGTGAAGTTAGCCTGTTCATTCTATTTTTTAAACTTTATGAGTCTAATTGTACGAAAATGAAAGCGAAATCGTTTTAGAATACGAATAATACAATAAAACTGTTTGTAGGACGCATATCCTCATGAAAAAGCAAAAACAAAATTTGCATAAATTTTTCCGAACCATCAGGGAGACTAAAGAGAAGGAGGTCCATTTTATGAATTCCACCACAATTCCATCAGGTCCACTTTTATGAATTTTCTTTTTCATTGATCGGAATCAATTTTTTTTACTAAACAGATTTTACTGTTTCAACGTATATCGTTCGAATGTTGATCTTTGTAACGTGAATAGTTCTAGGTCCCAAGATGTGATTCAAAATTTTTTTCGAGTATAATCTTCGATTTAATACATTTTTAACTTTCCTACCATGATATGCATGCTGGGACTCGGGCATAGGTTCTGGGCACTTTAATGCAGACTTTTCTGGGAACGAATCTTCCTATTAGATTCAAAAAAACTGAATGAAATTTGATTGACGGTCTTTTTTTGCTACCGGCATTTTCATGCGTTGAGAAAACGAAAGGATAGAACGTTGTTGAATCTTTATAAAATATTAATGAACGAATATTCATACGGTGCACAAAAATGTGATCGCTAAATATTGGCTAATGAATGTCCCTAGCTTGTTTGGTTTCTTTAGATTCGTGGAGCCTCGACTCTGTGTTTACGTTTACGCGGACGCGCTCTCGCGCTTGACCTGCTAAGCCGTTCCGTAGCGGGGCGATGGTGGGGAGAGTTCACGCCGGGGCGACTGGAAGGGGCAGGCGCGAGAACTGGATCATGCGCGGCGCAACGAGGGAGCGAGCGAGAGCGAGCACTCGCGTTCATTCGGTCGCCCGCGGGCGGGACGCGGGGCGGCGAGTAGCGCGCGGTGAGAGTTGCATGAGCATCGGTCGGCTAGTGCAATACCGCGCATTATCGTCCGTTGATTGCAACGAAATTGATAAAACAGAGTGGGGAATAAGAGAGGCGGAAATCTTTATATAAAATGCTTTGAAACGGTCTAAATTGTCGTTAAACCAAAGAAAAATACAACGATGGATAATAAAGATACGGAAAATCATGATAAAATTTTTTATTCTTTTATTATTAAAACCATCCAAATCTATAATTTTTACATAATTTTTTTATCGCGATTTCCGTTAATTAAAGCTTGAAAATGAGATGCGCGTCTGTCCATGCAGTTCGTCTATCTACATGTATATATTATTTTCTTTTTTGTGCTATAATTCTTACCTAACGTCATAAACAAAAAAAAAAAAAAATGAACTTTAAAAAGTGTGAAATAACAAAATGTTTTGAAAAAACATAAAAACTCCCGACTGAAAAACTCCTTCACTTAAAGTAAACAGTATTAAACTTTACAAAGTCTGAAATAAAAAAATAGATGTCGGGATTTTCGTCGGGAGATGTCTCCAACCGAATCATTGAATTAGAAGTAAAGACATCTCCCGATGAAAATCCCGACATATATTTTTTTATTTCAGACTTTTTAAAGTTTAATACTGTTTACTTTAAGTGAAGGAGTTTTTCAATCGGGAGTTTTTATGTTTTTTCATTTGACCCGTATGGTGCACACCAGTCTCCCTGCGACTGGGTCGGAAAAATTTATGCAAATTTTGTTTTTGCTTTTTCATAAAAATATGCGTCCTACAAACATTTTTATTGTAATATTCGTGTTCTACAAACGATTTTTCATTGATTTACGTACAAGTAGACTCATATATAGTTTAAAAAGTAGAATGGGCGGGCTAACTTCACGCTAATTTTTATTTTTGATCTTTTCGCGATAAACTCATCTCACAAGCGTTTATTTTGTTCTCACAATACTCTACAAGCGACACACAAACGATTGAAATCAGAAAACTTTCGAAAAGTTCAAGTCGGGGGGCCAAGTTCACGTCCATAGCACTGACGAATAAATGGATCTCGCGGTGCCAGGGCAGCACTTGATGTTTCGAGAAAGGAAGCCCGTGCATGACAGCGCGCGCGCACAAGCAGGAGAACAAAAGGGGGCGTAACTCTCATTTTCCTCGGCAAATCCAACTGACGGGTAAGAGAATAATTGAAGCAATTATTTGATGCGAACGACTTGGAACTCGTGAATCGGTTTACGCGACTCTCGATCTCGAATGTATCGACAACAATCAACGAAGAAGCAATAAAGAATCGGTGGCTCCGCTTGAAAATTCTGAAATAGAGCAAATAAGCATAAAGAAATGAGCAATCATCGATTCAATAAAGAATTGAACTTGTCTCGCGGCGGCCGTTGGTAAATTATCGATGGAAGGTGAAAAAATTACGTATCCGCTCGCGCGTTCAACGAATTGCATTAATGCGAGATTCGGAGTTGCGGATGGCACCGCCGCGCATCGGTGATTCGACGAAAAATGTAGTACCACTTTGAACAACTATTCACCGTTTCATCGGCGCCCGACAATTTTTTTTCCAGCAAATCCCATGGCGGAATTTTGTCGAAATTGTCAGAAGTTTCGGTTTCTTGTTCCGTTATCCCGTAATCATTGTAGCTTCTTAATTCCTCATCTCCTCCGACACGGCGGCCGCTCCTTTCTTTTTTACGCTGCACCAATGGAAAAATTAATTTTATCTTAGGATATCCCCGTTTATTCCCGAGATTCCCTATAGCTTAACGACGCGTCTACTATTTATTGATTTATTGATTTACCCATTGCCAACAATCGTAAGTGATCCAAAAGTGTATAAGATAAAATAGCATGATCAGTATTGAGATGATGGACATGCAAAAATTGTGCAGGAATACCGGATGGTCCGTCAATTCCGAGTCCGATATCTTTTCAAGGTTTATGTACATCTCCGCGTGTCTCATTTCGACAATCCCAGCTAGGAGCATCATAATAATACCGGCGGCACAACCAGCGAGCGTCTTCTCAAATATAAGAGCATGTAAAATCATAGATGACACGCGTAACCCTGCGCGCGGCTGGCTGCCTCGCTGCCTCTCTCGAAATCTCTTTTAATCTCACCATTTCGGTCAATGGGCGAAAAGTACGACGAGCCAACCAAAGAATAGCCAGAGTCAGACTAATTATCATGCAGATTGGATAGACGAAGAAAATAGGATTTCTCCCTTCCGGAAGATCCGGTACATCCGGATCTTCTTCCTTCATTCTCTCATTGATCGAGTGATGAACGAAATGAAATACCTCGATGTGGAGAGTGCTCATCTTTTTCATTTTTCGAAAACGAAATGTTTGTTATTTTCTTTATTCGACTACTCGCCCCCCCCCCCCCCATTATTCGATTAATTTTTTTTTTTGATCCAATAACATAAAATGTAGCGTATGGAAAAAGATGTTGGCGCGAGACGGATTCATCATGCGGGGTGACCCTGTTTGAAAAATGCGTGTCTCAAAGCTCGAACAAATAGAAACCGGGTTACAGGCATCATAATACTGGATAGCTGGTATCCAATTTCGCTGGTATAAAACTCGCTTATTACGAATATAATGATATATTCCGCCGCCGCTAGCGGCTCATCTCGTGGCGTAAATTAGTTGTGGATCCTCACGAATCCCGATGCGCGCGGATGATGAGGTTTACAATTAGTTACAAGTTATGCCGCTATCCTGCTCGAATAAAGACGGACCAAGTATGACACACCAGCATTTGTTTCATTTTTTATCTCTAATAATATAATATATATATCATGTAATTCGAGATTTCGTTGCTCCGACACAGATTTTTATCATTGCTGCTCGCGAGGCTGCGGCGGGATGCTGCTTTTGCTGCTTTTGCGGGTCGTCGTATACGCGAATGCGAGCAGAAAACGAAAGAGGTGTTTGATTACACGCATTACACGCGCGGAATGACACAGAGAGACTGATTTTTAGGCGCGCGTGACCCACTTTCGAAAATTATCGTAATATTATAATGCGACAAGAATAATAACCGCGACATACAGCTTTAGCCATTTCCAAAGTTAAGCGGAATATTTATTCGTTGGGTCCGACCGCTCGTATATGAGCTAGTTGTGCTACTGTTAATTATGTATTGCGATGATGCAAAGTGATACGAAGGCGTGGGGCGGCTCATCGTGATAATCAACACCCCCGCGGGAGAGGATACATTATACGATGGCAATAATTACAGGGATAAAAATTTAGTCAATAGTCAATTGAACTCGATGCATTTATTTTTATTTTACCGAATCGAATATTAATTGTAGTATATCTGGTGTATGTCTGAAATTAACTTACGAATTGGACAAGATTCATAACCACGTGAACGACGTGCGAAAGGCGTGAATTCCTCTCGAAATTTTGCAAATCACGGTAGTAAATACTGCTGAGTTGAGCAATTTCCTGAAGCTTACGAAGCTCGATTTCTCTCTCCTCCATCTCATGCTCCACTCTTTTCTGCCCTATTGCCGGCATTTTTAATTGTCATTCGCATGAAAATTTTCACAAATCTTCGCAATTCTGCTGCTCTTCTCGCTCCGCGCTCGTTTTTTGTTTTTATCATACCCAGTGTGTCTCTGCTAGACGCGTACTATAGATGATTATTATTTCTAGCAAAGAAATTTGCGGAAATTCGTTGACTCTTTTGTGGCGCGGTTATATATATATTTTATCATGCACAATCATATATATAATTACGTTGTAGTGACGAAAAAATTTCATCACCACGATTCCATCTCATTCGAGACGCGAGATCGCGAATAAATAAAGAGAGAAAAAAAAGAACTTATATCTTCATGTACACGGATGTATATCTCATCTCGTTCTTCGTCTCGGCGCCAAGAGATTCTCTCTTTTATTTCCTGGCGTCGCCGTTTTCTGCTTCAACGACGTCGGCATCTGCTGCTGCTGCTGCTGCTCGATGTACACACCAACGACTCGACGAACGTATAACGTCGCAGTGGCGCTCTCGTCGCCCGCTGCCTTTTTTACCACTCTCGTCGTAACTTTTTTAAGCCTCGAGGTTCGAGGTAGTACGCGGTTGATGCTTGATGCGACGGTGGAAACCTTTTTCCTCCATCTCCTGCTCCGCTCGCGCCGCTGCTGATGCTGCTGAATTATCTATTCGCGCCTGTTTGTAGGGGAACATGGGCCAAAACCATCACCGTGTTCGCTTTGCCCTCCGTGCATGAAGTTTAATTTCGGGGGGAGAGGGGGGGGGGCAAAATCAACTTTTCCAAATATGTTTGTGATTTTATAAAATTCATTAAAAAACATTTCTCCAGCTCAAACTGTATACACTCTAACCCAAAATATCAGCATGAGGGTGGCATGTACAAAAATCCTAATCCCCGGGGAAAATAGACTCGCGTCGAATCTGAAATTTTCTAAAATTTTGACTTCGATCCCTTACATCGATCAACACACCTGCACCTGCATAAAGTTGTTGCCCATTTTGAGCACGTCATACAGCAAAAATCCAGTCTTATTCGGAGGAAAACGAAGGAAACATCTTCCGCGAAGACCAGCATATTTGGCTGTTTTTGTGTCGCTCTGCGATGGACCTTCGTTTTGCCCCGAAATTTCTTTTCAAAAACATTTCCATAGCAAATATCAATGCGATAATTGGGTAATCAATTTTGGGACTTGAAAATTAATGAAACATCATTTATTCGGCAAAATTATAGATTCAGAGTTCGTTTGTCGCACGACAAAATATAAGTTGAGCCAAAGACAATAATCTACGCAACAGATTTGGCCCATTTTTTCCCTTCCATCTTATTTCCCGGGGAAAGGGATCCGCGCGTCCTCATTTCATTCCTGCACATATATCGCGTATCACAGAGACAACATTTCATCCAGAAACAGTCGCTTACAACGTCTATCGAGCGAGAATTGTAAATATTTGTGTTCATTGTGCCCCGAAAAAAAAAAAAAGCTTCATTCCTTTTAAAGCGAAGGACTGGGAAACAGTTTTGAGAGTCAAATATAGTTGAAAGATCAGCATATGTGCTCGTCGATATAAACTTGCTCAAATCCTTAACGAGCTTCGATATACAGGCGATACAATAAAAAATTTCAAAAAGTTCCGAATTTTATAATATTTGGTCAACATATTTTTTAGTGCCAAATTTGACGATACAAATTTTTTCAGATTTTTCTTCTACACAGTTATCGAGTAATTTAACACTAAAGTTCACGCGCGTATAAGCATAGCGTTTCCATGTATATACGTATACATTCCGGGCATAAGATATCTGCTTTAATGGCTAATTATATACTTGATAACTAAGCAGAAGAAAATTTTGAAAAAAATTGTGCTTTCGTATTTGATGTTGAAGAAAGTTTATTACCAAATTCGATCAATTTCGCGCTTAAAATTTTGCCTTTTGTAACGAAGCTCCCCTCAAATGTTCATTTTGCCCCATACTCGGGAGTACTCGTATAAAATGTACAACTCGGAGATGTTGGACGGTTCGACGATGCTTTTTACTCGCTCTCTGATACATTTTTCATAACCAAAAACGAGAATGGACATGGTTCTCTAGTGAATATGGCAAAACAAACAAAAACATCAACTTTTGGAACATTTCAAAATATCGAAGCTCGTATTCGCAGCTTCATTTTTTATTCAACTCCCGACTGCTCGTAGGGCAAAAAGACGGGAGTTATGCGTTTCACTGAGATCAGTGGGTGGGGCGGGGATATTCCTTTGTCGCCAGTTTTCTCGGAAATGGTGTGCCGGACAGTAGTGTTCTTATATTATTTGTAGTATGTCAAAATTCATCGCGAACTGTTTTGTTTATTTAACTTTAACGTTATACATCGTTCGAATATATCGCTGATCCCATACCTGCTTCGATGCATAATTTATAATGCGAGACAAAACTGTATTCGCTGTATTTTTTTCATTTTTCACACGGCGTGTGTCTTCGTAAATTCGTCTCGATCTCGTGATGAGGATCGGGACGTGCTTTTGAATTTTGTCTTACCTTAGAAAAATCCTTGGCTCTGCTTTCATAAGAATTTTTTTTCTTTTTTTGAAAAAAGCACGTTTTCGCGCGTGGCTCACGAATAAATTATCAAACGGAATAAAATTTGCAAACTTCTGTCAAGTAAAAAAATGGAATACATATAAGAGAAAATATAAAAATCCTGCGCGTAATACGAGGGGTCTATATTATTACTATATAAACAATCCTTAACCCACTTATGACAAGACAACAACCGGACTTTCGCTTCGTACCGAACGCGCATCGCGTTACCGCATGCAACGCTTTACTCCGCTTATCTAGAAAATACCAGCAAATCCTTTCGGTATTCGTACTCATTCGCTCAACAGGGACAAAGAGATACTATATTCGCTAGGTGCGCATACACGTACTACTTAAAAAATAAGTGTGTATTGTGTATACGTTAAGCGTCCAAAAATGCGGAGCCTCCTTTTAGGTGGCGATGACAGTATGCATGATAATACGTAACACACTGATAATTGAAGTATACGTGCACCTAGCGAATAGCGAGTAGCGGTAAAGCAACAAAAGTATAGCAAGAGCTATTACACGCACAGCGGAGAGAGAGAGGCTGCTGCTTCCGCGTTGTTGTATTATTTGAAACAATTATATTTCGTCATTCGTCCGCTGCGAATATAATTTCTTCTCCGGCTTTTATGAATTTATCATGGGACCAATGATGATGTTATGTGCGAATATTAAATATATAGAAAGGTCGTCGCTCTGGAGTCTCAACATAGTAGTAGGTAGGTAGGTAGGTAGGTAGATAGTGCTGGAAAGACAAACACTTGATACACATCTACAAATTTCCGACAAATCTCCGGTATCTTTGTTTGTTCATGAAAATAAGAAATAAATCTCTATCTCTATATATATATAAATCTGTTCGCTAAAAAATGTTTGTCCGCTTTTCAATCGAAAACGGCTGAACCGATTACAATGAATCTTTCACGAGATCAAAGATCACGATTCAAACTGAGTTTGTGGTTTTGTAAAATTTCGTTATCTCAATTTTTACAGAAATGCAAAAAAAAAGTTTAGTGATTTCGTTTCTTTCTCCAATTTTCAAAACTCGCCGGTAGTTAAATACTAACGATAAATAAAAAAAAAACGATTAGCCAATTTGAAGGTAATTAGAAAACGAACAAAATATGTGCGGTGGTTGAATGCTCAATTCGGTATGGAAAAAAAGTTACAGCATTAGTAATGAAATTATGAAAAATTAAAAATACGAAAATCTTTCGTTTGATTATTTTATCCAGAAGAAAACTGAAGAATTATGTTTGAAATTGAAAAGAAAATGCAAAAAGATGGCCCAAGTACCATCAAAATACTTTTTTTTAATTTTTTGTTATGTAGATTCACAAACAATTTTTATTCCTCATTCCCCATATTATGTAAAACTGATTCAACTCTGAACGAAATAATTCATATATCTAAAAAATTAAATTAAAAAAATTAAAATAGGAAAAATTCACAGCTAGAATAGGTTAGATGCGCCTGCTCTATGCAGCGGGCGAAGCCCGCACGCACAGCTAGTATTGAAATAGATTTGATGCCTCTTTTATGCAGATTATCCGAATGTTATTTATCAAGTCAGCAACACGAACGCTCGAAAAGTACCTGTGAAATCATGTCCATTCTCGATTGAATGCGAGCCAAAAATTTTTCATCGCCGCGCATACGGGCGACTATATAATATGGTAAAACTTATCGCGTTCGTCCCTTGGGACAAAAGCAATAATAATAGGTCCTATAATAAAAAACGAAAAGGACAACGCCCCATCGGTGCGCGCGGCAAGTATCGTACGTCTTTCACCTGCTACTCCTGAATCTACCTGCTACTACCCGATGAATTTTCCATTATTTTTTTGACTTGACCATATGCGTAATAATTCGTCGTCGTCGTCGTCGTCGTTTATTATCATTCGCATAAATGACTGTACGTTTCAAATTCGATATATTCGATGGATAAGATGAATGCTCTGAAGTAATCGCAAGAGCTGTCGCGGTAGCGGCTCGCGACGCCGAATATTAAGAAAAAAGCGAGCACGCGCGAGAGCCCTGCCGCGGACTCTTATAGATAGTGTACATATGTACTCATAAAAAATTTGGTCTTTAGGAAGTATATTTGATTTGCGAGAGTTTAAAGAAATTTAATTATTGTATCTGGAATAGAAACAAATTTTCGATTAATTATTGCGCAGATAGCTAAGGCGCGAGCAAATATCCATATGCACGAAGTAGCGATCAATTTTTTCTAGCCGTCTTTTTTTTTTTTCTTTTTCAACGACCCGGTCGATATATAGGATAAGTAAACGAAGAACCAGCTGTGTTTTGGGTTATTCCAGGCCAAAATAAAACTACCCATCCCCAAACATATCTCTCGTTTTTGTTTACTATATCGCTCGAGAGAGAGAGAGAGAGAGAGAGAGAGAGAGAGAGAGAGAGAGAGAGAGAGAGAGAGAGAGAGAGAGAGAGATACCAGCCTCAAGATGGTTCTGTTGCGTGCTTTGAATGGAGCTCTTTATGAATGTCAAGAGGTTCTTTCGCACCTCTCACCACAATGTGTGTATATATATATACGCATGTAAACACAGTATATATGTGTTATGCTCGTAAACATATGCTCTCGTTTTATCGTTCGTGTTTATTCTCGCCGCGCCGCTGCTGTACTCCTCATACGTCCGTCCCTCGCTCGCTTTATATGTGCTTTTTCTCAGCTCTCAAATATCCCTCTGCTCTAATCCCGTTAAAAATCTATGCTACGCGCGGCCCTCATAAATGAAAAGCGAGCAACGTGTTTTAATTGAGCGATTTTATTCAACCGCGCGGTTCCGGTTCGCAACCCCCCGTTCCCATTCGTTTTTATTCTCACTTCGTAGTATCTTTGAACTTTGAAAAAGAGCTATTTAAGCGGCGCGCATCGAAATAAAAATCAATCTTTCGTATTCCCAGGAGGCGCTACGGGGGGGGAAATAAAAGGGGTTTTGAAGGACCGAACGCGGCGCGAGTGTCACCGCTTTGGTTCGCAATATAAAACTCGACGTTCTCGTCACTCGAGCAGTATGCCGCCGGCCCGCAGCGAGGCAAAGGACCGAAATGGCGCAAACTTTTTAGCCAGCAAACTAATGCATCAACGCTAGCTCTCCCTTCCTTCCTACCCAAAACCAGTCCCCTTGCATGCTGACTGGCTCTTCTGTGTTAACCCCAAAATGTAGGTATACAACGTCATGTGAGATAGCAAGATTCATTATTATCGCCAAATCTCTACGACCATTCCGAGCATATAAGGATCAATATTTTCCGTAACTGCGCCGCGGATGCACGCATGCAAAAAGATATCGGCGTGTGTAAAAAGATTCCGCGCATCATTTATACGGGGGGGTTGAGCCTGTTCTCCGGTATATAGGATTTCTCCAAAAAACGCGTCGAGTTATCTCGGTTGCTCAACATTGTCCCTTTCCATCTTATCCGTGATGAGCATATCCCGCCCCCGTCTTTCGAGGATGCGTCCGCGCCGGATGCATACAGATTGCGGCTATGAGCGATGTTTTTGCGAACGCACTCGCCTGTAAGGATCTGCTGTAAGGATCGCGTTTATACGCCCGCCATACATATTTTACATTCCGCGCGCGTCTATCTAAATAAACGCATCCCCATTTGGCACACGAGTAGACCGCAAAATCATCCATCTAGCTGCGGCTGGTGCGAGAGTTGCTGGGCTCCGCAATACGAGCTCGTACATCCACTATCCACGCCCTACGGCGGCTCCGCGATAAACATTACGAAAACTGCCAGCAGGGTTGCACGATGCTATAAAACAACAACAACAACAACAACATCTGTCGAGTTGCCGCGTTGCTGCTCGCTCTGCTTCAGCGCTTGCTGGGTTAACCACCCTCGCATTAAATTAAACAAAAAAAGTGTCGCCTTTCGATTCAAAGATGTTGTTATGTAAAACAGCAGCAGTTTGCACTATAAACTGCTGCTGCTGCTTGCGCATCTAAATTAGATTTCCGTTTATGGACAAAGACTTGTATTCGCTTCGCGCGCAAAAGCGCCCCGCCATGCATCATGCTGTTGGAAAAAGAGACGCGGTAGCGGCTCGCGAGACCGCAAGTATACCACTCGAAGCAGAACCGCTGTTTATAAAATTTTATGAACTATATAACGAATATATAAGACCCCGCAGTCGCAGTTGTTAAGCTCGCAGAGCGAGTGAGAGATTGCATCTTCTCTCCATCTCCCCCCTCTCACTCGTATATATGATTATTAACGCACGCGCGCGATCCCCAATTAACATCCTCGACTGCGTGAAAAGACTAGACTGTTATTCCCCTGCATCCGCCTTTGAGAATCAGCGGCTACTCGCATATAATCTGCTACGATTAATTACAATAAAAATATAAACAAATACAATCCAAATAAAAAAAATCTATTGGCCCCAATACACACACTAAATAAAACGTAATTGCGGATAAAAAAAAAAAATACCGAATAATTCCCAAAATTATCGTATCTCGATGAGCAGATTGGGGCTGAACGGATTTACTTGCAAGAAAGACCGCCGCCGCAATAGAAAGAGATAAATCGCGGCACAAAATCATTCACCGATATTCAGAATTTTTACCTAAACGGTTGCGGACCGTGCGAGTACGATGCGAATACGTTATGACGTCATATAACGGGCATATTTGCCGGTATAATATATAAGAGTGCGGCGGCAAGCGCTTTCTTTTAAAATTGTCGTCGAGCTCCTCATCTATATATACCTTCCTATACCGCGTCTCTTGATTTTTTTTATGGATTTCATCGAGTATCGTTTGATTCACGCACAAATAAGGCGGATAGTTCAGTGTGCGTGAGTATGAAACTCGCCTGCTGGGATGAAAGCCGGAAAAGGTATTTGTGGGAGACAATATGAAAACTACGAATATCGCCGGATTTCATTCACCCTTTTGCCTTTTGTCTCCCCCTCCCTCTCTCTCTCTCTCTCTCAGTGCATGCGTTCACCACTGCTATGCGATAACACAATTAGTCTCCGTCACGTCATGCGTGACGGAGATGAGATAAACGCACATTGCTCGATGTCTCTCTTATTCTCGTTCGGAATATCTGACACGCTACAAGCAGCAGCGTGTATCGCGCGATAATAGCGTATCGCTTAAACATGCAGTAATTGTCATATAGTAGCAAGCACTTGGCTTCGTAATTTGAAGCGCATGCATGCATGCAGAAGCGGTATACGCGGATGTGACATTAGTCGGAGCGCGTCTTTTTTTTTTCGTCCTTTAAATGTGCAGAAATATTATTTTTTAATATTCCCGCCTCCTCATCGTATTCCTTTTCGGGAGTGTTTTTAGGAGCTCGCCGCAAGCATCGCTCGCAAACCATTACCCCATCACGTTTACCCTCATATTTACTATTCCTCTAGAGAATTATAGTATAGGCGCGGCGCAACGGCATTCTTTCCTGATTCGCCACCGCGTATCGCGTTGTATCAGCGCACGAGGGCCAATACAAGGGAAATTGTGGAAAAGCAGGCGGCCGATACGCGCTGCTAACTACTAAAACTAAACTACCGAACAATAAAAAGCTCTATCCCGTTCGCCGCGGTATATGCTGGTTGATGCGATGCGCAATCCCCGATAGGTACATACGTATATGCATGCACAATTACATCGATGCGGCCTGCTCGCCGCGGAGCAGGCTAGCTCCACAACTTGAAAGATCGGAAAGTCGCGCGCGGCGGTGCCAGCATTATGGAAACTAGTAATTTGACATATATATATATGTCGGATGCGTGGAAAAGTCGATAAGAGGGTTTTGAAATGGGGGGGGAAATATATATAGAAGCGAGGAGGGTTTGCAAGGATTTTCGAGATAAGGGTTTCTTACGACGTCCTATATACATACATATACCGCGCGATACGAGTAGTCGTCTCGGTGTGTGTACCGAGGACCCTCTCGCTCGTCTCTCGCATTAAGCGCGCGCCACCCCAGGCAACCGCATTTTACACCCGAGAACCTTAACGAGCGATAGCACTTGGGTCAAAGGGGCGGTGTGTTACACGAACCGGAGGACAGAGAACGCGCTCTATTACCGCTGGTGCTGCTGCTGCTGCTGCTGTTATTCCTTGCGAAATATCGCCCAAATGCCGCGGCGCATGTCGTGCGTGCGTGCATGCCGCGTGTACGATACTCTCGCGCGCGGTGGTATATATACGGATCAACAATAAAACACCTCTTCGAGCAGCTCTTTCTTTCGTTTGCTGATTCATTCACCGCCGCGCGGCATTCATCGTCGGAGCATAAGGAGAAAGTACGACAACCTCCGGGATTTCCCTCTCTCCCTAATTCAGATATATATTATATATATCCGTATTCCGTATTCAGCCGAGCAGGAGTCAAGTGCTCGCCAAGTTTTTTTCCGTCCGCCTTTTACAACCTGCACTCAGAATCAATCTCGATTCTCTCTCTCTCTCTCTCTCTCTCTTTATTTTCATATAATTCTTTAGCGATATATATATGTAAAACATTTACATACACTCGAGCACTTTCGTCTCGCGAGACATTGCAAATACGTTTTTTTTTTTTATTCTTTATTTTTTTTTCACTTATTCCCTTGCGGTATAATACCGCAATAAAATATAGCTGCTCCGTTTCGTATTCCATCCGAGCGCGCGCTCCTCTCGCGCGGTGTTGGCAATCGCGCGCGGCCACACGGCGAATCCTCTTTGGAAAATATGCAGTCGCATGCGCCGTTTCGGACTAAGGGCAAATCGCCGCTTTGTTGGTTTTTGAAGAGAAAGAGAGAGCTAACAGAGGGGGGGGGGCGTGGGGGATTCGAGGGAGAGGCGAAAAAGAGATACAAGAGCTAAAGCGCCTGCTTGGACGTGTGATTTTTTCCATAAGTGTGTGTAACACATATTTATATATACATATATATAGAGGTGTGCCTCGGGCAAGGGGGGAGGAGGAGGAAGAGAAGGATCCGAACGTGTTCGGTGAGGGCGCTGAGGGACGCAAAATAAGAGAGAGAAAGAGGGGGAAAAGAGATAAATATATGTATATATATATGTACGAGAGCTAAGCGCTACGAGAAATCGCACGGTACACCCAGGGCATAGGAGCATCAGCGGTGGCGGCGGCGGCGGCGGCGGCGGCAGCGGCAGCGGCAGCGGCAGCGGCAGCGGCAGCGGCAGCGGCAGCGCAGCTCGACTCACGGCCGGGGGACTCCACGAGAACCCAAACGAGACCAAGATCATCAGTAGCAACTCGACGCCCGCATCGAACGGAAAGCGAGTTCCCGCGTGCGCATTTTAAAAGCGAAAAAACATTTACCAATTATATCCGATTTCTTCGTTAGAAAAAATTATTATCGCCGGGTATAAACTTTTAACTCGTTCAAAAAGTTATCCGTGTTTGATCGAGAAAAGCAGGATGAGAAAAAAAAACAATTGAAAAAGTCGTGTAATCGCGGACGATTGCATTTTTTCGGAGCAAAACCAATATTTTGTTTCGTCTTCCTGTCGTGCATCACCGGATATTCAACCGCTGATACCTCTGTTTGCATGAATTTAATGTCACACATCGAAGAGCGACGAGTACGTGAATCGCGATAGGGGGGAGAAAAAGAAAGAAGAAGGAAAAAAAAAAGAAAAAAAAAAAGAGAGAGAGAAAACAATTTCGAAAGAGCACCATATTTTTTTTTCTGCTACAGCGGAATACACGTACGAGAATAAATCAAAACGTCAATCCGCAGTTATTTGTTATTGTTATCGTTGTTTCGCTGGCCTTTCAGCAGTTTGCACCTCAAAACGTGATTCAACGTGATTTTCTGTATCGCGACGACGACGACGACGACGACGACTACGACGATATACCGCATCCTCCTCAAACGTACTACCGGAAGTGCTCCCATCATCTCTTAACTTTTGTACATTTGTATATACGACACAGAGTTGCGTCCGAGTATCATAAACAGACGAAAGATTACGCAGGAACGTATATTGTGTGTGCGTGGGTATGCGCGATGGCGTGAACTTAACGAATATCATTGTGCCGCGGAAGGTAATACACACCGAGCGGTATACGCGTACGGGGGACAGACGACGCGCACAAAGTTCACGGAACCCCGCGAAACAAGCAACGGTTAATGAAAAATAAAAGTTTCGCAAGCAAGCAAGCAAGCAGAGCAAGAGAATTTGTTGGAATAATCCTTTTATGGCTTTGTTGAAAATTCACGGAAATTATTGACCTCCTGGAAAGCAGCAGAAATTTCAATGAAAATTCTTATTTGGACCGCTGTTTGAAATCCAGTGAGGGTTTTTTTTGTTATTTTTATTTTTCCTATCTTGCACGAAATCGGAGCAAGGGATGACATAAAAATCGGAGAAGAAAAAAAAATGAAGACTCGCGAGTGTATAACGTTGCGAATATACTGAGAATCGGCGATGATGGTTGGAAAATACATTCGTACGAATATTGTTGAGCAGATGACAGCTGCTCTCAAGAATTTATCGCGATGATAAGAAAAATGCGGTGATGATTATGATTATAATAATCTCAGGATTCACGATGACGAGAGAGGAGGAAATGGTGCTGGCTCTAAACGAATGATCCCGAAGGAGATGATTATTTTTTTCTTTACTATTCATTATAGCAGCAGCATAGCAGCAGCAGCAGCAGCACCAGCAGCAGCAGCAGCAGCGAGTGTTGGATCAATCGTGGCTGTGGCTATAAAGAATTTTTCGAAATTCGATGTGCGGTGGTATAGTGGCGGATATTTTGAAACAAGGAAGGATCGAATGAAAAATTCAAGGAAAATAAAGAGTAACGATTGACCAAAATTAAGCCTTAATATGAGCAGCGAACCGTTTTTAGTGTATTATCATAAATAAATACACGGAGAAACACATATTTTAAAGGTTTGAACCATAATTTACCGCGGCACTATTCCCGTATAGTAGTAGTAGCAATCTTTGCACAAACATCTTCAACCATCTCGTACGAACTTGTGCGCGCGTGTGTACGCCTATATTCGCCGAAAGTTAATAGAAAAGCTATACGCGACAACGTTGTGCTCCTTTTTGTTCGAAAAATCATAATAACAACAACCGACTCTACGAGGATTCAAGTGTCGTCACGTGTATTTCGTTTACTTCCGCAAATTTTTATATGCGGGAGGATTAAGGATCGAAGGAATTTTGTCTACGAAATTTTGTCTCATTTCTTTCTTCATCATGAAATTTGAGGGTAAGCGGTAAACCTTTTTCTTTTTTTCTTTCTTTCTTTCTTTAATACAAATAAGAGAACAATCGCGAGTTCCGTGGCATCGGAGCGACTTCGAGATTCCGCGCATCGTTTCATCCCGACGCGGAACTCTTTGATTGAGAAAAAAACAACAACAACAACGAGATTTCGCATTATTTTTGCTGCTATATACTATAATCGTTATATTATATACTACATACAATATCATCAAGGCCGCGAACAATATTCCGGTTAGCAAAAGTCGTGAAGACCAATCTCCAGCACCCGACTAGAATAATAATCTAGAGAGTACATATTTTTCAACGTCTCGCTCTATACAGTCTCATCATCGTTGTTACCAAGGATTAAGGATTTGAGCATAGCCTGACGCGGTTCCTAGAAATTTCTCTCGCATACATACGGAATAGATATTCGAGATCGATCGCGAACCCTTCTCGCCGCGGCGGACACCAAAATATCTCTTTCTCTCTCTCTCTCTCTCATTATCTATCGTTTATCCTTTGAATATGTATATCTATTAAGGATTAAGCTATCTCGGACGTATTTTGCGGAGCAGTGGCGGCGGGGGCGGCGAGAAGGTTCATAAAGTAAATCAAATGTAGTATTAGAAATACATAAATAGTTTTGCAAAAATTGATCACGAACGTCAAGCATCTTGCTAATTTATATTTCTTAAAATCAAGTCTTTTGGTGTTTATACCTGATAAATCGGGCTTCCTAAAACATACCTGATCGCTGTAATTGCGGGGATTGCTCGCAATAATACCCTTTACGAGTGAGTCATTATTGGTATACATGCGAGAGAATAAAACGAGAAAGAGAGAAAGAAAATAAAACTGAGGCCTTCTCTCGTCCCAAGAAGAGGGTTATAAAATTAACCGTTAGACACACCGGCCCAACCAGCTTGACCGACGACTCAATTTTTTTTGTTTTCTTTTTCCCCAGTCACCGCTCTTGTTTCAACAAAATGAGATTGAATTTTTTTTTTTCTTACCTCTTTTTTCGGCAGCATAAAGTATCTGTGTCAACAACACCGCGCGGTGATAGGTTTTTTTTTCTTTTCATTTCTTCGTTTAACCCGATGAAAATAATTTTTCCGTTGAGATATGCGAGGCGGCAAATCTTTATTCCGAGATTCAATCGAGAGTCGTATAACGCATAGGCATGCAAGCGATGAAGCAAAAGACAGAAAAATATGATATCGCAATATCGCAATATATTATTATTATTATTATTGTTATTAATATTATTTTCGTTGAAAATGCGTTTTATTCGCGATTGTATTCGATAATATAGAAATAAATATCCCGACAAACATGGGACGGGGGAGAGAAGCTCACGATTAGGTTGGAGTTGGTGCGACCAATTCATCCCTATCAAACTCAATCGCGACCTCAATATCATCCGCGATTGCATTCCCAGCGCCCTTCTCTCTACTGTTGCATGAAATAAATTAATAGTTCGTCTCTCGAACATCGGAAAAGCCAGTCCGATGCTTTCCGTTTCGCTGCAAAACCTCAAACGTGGTGCTGCATTGAGATTTATATTTCAATTCCCTAGATTTTCCACCGAATCATAATTCAATAAAAAAAAAGTTTGAAATGAATTGATCTTGGTACGATATGGACCTGCAGTCGCGGATATTGAGATTTGAGACTTATTCCGCAATGATGATTAGCCGAACACGCGCGGTGTTCGATTAATCGCGTTTGTGCCAAACGATCGTTAAATTAATGTTCATAGTTTACCCCCATCAAGCCCCTCTCCCCGCATACTCGATGCGGCGGGAAATGTGGAAATACCAAAACCGATCGCGCGGCGCGCGGTAACGTAACAATTAAAGTTCCATTATCCTTTTATCGAATGCGATTGTGTTTTTTTTTCCTTTCTTTTTTTCACGAAAAGTCGGCTCAACGAGTTTCATATACGCGATGAATATATATTTTTTCATCTCGGTAACCGCGACTCCTCGTTGCGACGAGATATAGGTACATAACTACTATATATAGGAGGATATCGCGCGTCTATCGTTACGGGCAGCAGCAGCAGCAGCAGAGATCCATACGTAATGCCTATAGAGCATGATTAAGATCATGAAAGTAAATTTTATGAGCAATGATGGCTCTTCCCTCTCGTCCGGCGATATTTGACGCAGAATCCGAAACAAAATAATCCCAACGACAGCAAACATTGTTGTTGTTGTTGTTGTAGTTGTCATTATCATCGTGATGCACATATATATACGAGCAAAAATGGACTTTGCAATGTACGCATCTCGTATTTCCCCTTTGTAATAAAAGTATAATAGTCCACGCAGGTGGACAAAGCGTTCATAACTTTGATATTACTCACTTGGTATCATTCTTTTTCATGATGAGCAATTTTTCCTTTATCCTGGGATCAATGTCGTGGAGAAATCCAAAATCTCGCTTTTTTTTTTTGTCGATCGAAGCAACGTTCGAATGAATAATAACTTGTTCAAATTCGCCCCGAAGAAAATCAAGGTTATTCGCGTATATTGGAAATTAGTTTTCGTATCTAGTCATCGTAAAACCATATGTTTTATGATCGGGCGCTCGTTAGGACGCATGAACAAAAGATCAAGGTCAAAAGCCAGCGATGCGAGAAAGAAAAGATGTAATGGTGTGCTGCTGGGATGAAGCGCGAGAGAGAGAGAGAGATTACGTGTCTTTCAATTCAAGAGGGTATATATGAAGAGAACGCGCGCATGTGTCTGTGCGCTACACTCTGTATTATAATACGCGCTATCTCAAACGAAAGTTATAATATAAAATACTATACGTGCTCGATCGAGACTCTCTCCGAAGTGGGGGTCGACCGTGACACTTTTTTTCTCCTCTGGCTTTCGTGTCGCGTCGCGCCGTTACGCGTTTTTTTTTACCTTCAAATTTTTTTCATCTTTTTTTTCTTTCATTCGATTCGGCATAGTATAATACATGCATGTTTTTTAGTGATACGTCAGACAATTCTCACATTCGTATAGTTGCTTCTGTATTTTTTTTATTTGCATATGCTGGAAAGACTATAATAGACTCGTGTAGCGTCGTTTCGATGTGCGACAACGAAAAGCGCGGTCTTTGAATTTTCTATGGAAAGAGAGCGCGAGAGAAGAGTATGCGGCGGGAAAGAAAGCAGGAAAGGGGTCGCGATAATTGCATCAGTAGTTTCAATCCTTTGAACGGCGGTGCATAACACCCAATTGCAACGAATATCATCATCCTCTCCATGGTTTCAACGTGTATATGTTGTTATATATATAGTATACACGAATGTGAGATCTCTCAACTACTGTTTTGCCTCTCGTGATATATACACAGGGGCTCGCGATGCTCCGCGGCGGTGACCAATTCAGCAATCAAGCCCTCCCCACTCTCGTTCTACGTCTCTCGTTCTACGTCTCATTTTATTTTCTTCTCTTTATTCCTTCTCTGCCTCTCTCTCTCTCTCTCTCTCTCTCTCTCTCTCTCTCTCTATCTCCTACTCTCGCTCTCGGCGCAAAGCCACTGCTGCAATTGCAAAGCTCTTCTCGAACCATACGTATATACACGAATTTTTTTTTTTTTTTTTACATGTTTATGAAACCATAAAAATTTTCAACCAACATTTTCAAATGAATTTTGTGAATAAAGCAAGTTGAAATTGCGAATTACGACCTGGCATGTTTCAGAGTTTTATCCGTCTGGTGTTCCAGCCAATTGTTGAATTGCCGAAAAAGAAATTCATCAACGAATCACTGTAGGCTTTTTCAAATTAACGAATTTAAAAAAAAACCTAAATGATAAATTCGTATATTAATTTCCGAGGAGTTAATTAAAATTAATTTTTAGTATAAATATATTATGAAATTTCAGTACACATTTGACCATTGTGTGAAGCAATCGCGCTTCTACTTTGAAATATATCAATTTTTATGGTTTATGCGTTAAACTCCACGGTTATTGTGGAAAATTAACACTCGTCTCTAAAGCCAATAAGGCGTCATCCGTAATGTCTCTCGAGTTATATGAATCCGAGGTAACTTAATGAAAATTGGGCAAGGGAAAGAAGAAAAAACTTCATTATAAGGTGTATTGTTGTCGAACGTATATCCGCGCACTGATGCTGCTGCGCAAGAGACGAGAGCATGTACGACCAGCATTGTCCGGAGAGCATTATTATAACCGCGCGTCCAATTAACAGAATGTACCGTAATTCTCGACCTACCGGGGCGGGTAGTATTGTTGACACATATATGCATGCGCATATAAAGATTATTTTCAAATTGATGGAATGTAAGTGTAAATATCCGACTTGTATAAGAACGGACCAATAAACGACGCACCGAGTTATTAAACAATATATGTAAGAGTCGTTTGAAACTAAAACACCGCGTTCGCGTGGATATCCTCATACCTGCGCGAATTGCAAGTCGACGCAAATTGACGGATCCCGTTCACGTGTGTCATTCAAAAATCTGGATCCAACTTTATTTTCTGCATTTTTGATCCGCCATATCGAAGCTGGCGTTTTTAATTTTTTTAAAATTTAAATTGAGTCCGTATTCGGAAACACTCGCGGTATGCATAATTTCGAGTGAATCGCCCGTTGGATTTTGGTAATTGCGTGACCAAAGCAGAGCAGGTCTTGTGGAAATTTTTTTTTTCTTTAACATCTCGTATAGTTTTCGTTATATTTTATTTTCGGTGTCAAAAAATTGTTCATTCTATGGCATATAGTCTATCTTTATCACGTGCTCCGAGTCGCATGATCAAATTTTACAATTTTCCAACGAAATAAATATCCGCTGCTTTCTCGAGAAGCCCGGCTCTCCCCCTTACAATAGGGGAAGGTGGGGCAAAATGCTGGCCACACGAGAAATTCGGTGAGTTTCATCGGTGCGTACACGCACGCCGATCTTTTAACTATTTTCAAGTCGGAAAATTAAATTCTGATCTTTGTTTCCCAAATTCGGTGGAGAAACAAAATTAGAGTTAAAATGTCGAACATCACCGTCATCCCGCCGGACGCGGTAGAAATCTATCATCGACGACGATACACGTCATACGAACGTTGATATCTATAGTGTGTATTACATAATATTACATGATAAAACGAATGTGTCTCTCGAACGAGAGACCGAAAAAAATGAGGCAAATTTTTAGATTCGCTTCGTTTCCCATTTTTTATATTCTTGCCATGCTACACAGTTATCGGGTAATTGAACACCCAAGTTCACGTGTGTACAAGCATAGCGTTTCCAAATTTATATAGGTATATACTAGCTGTGCCTGCGGGCTTCGCCCGCCGCATATCTAGCAGGAAAAATAATCAAACGAAAGTTTTTCATTTTTTTTTAAATTTTTCATCATTTCCATTGGAAATACTGCAACCTTTTTTTCTATACCGAACTGAGCATTCAGCCACCGCTCGTTTTGGTCGTTGAACTTTTTTTTTGCATATCTGTTGAAATTAAGATAACGAAATTTTACAAACCCACAAACTGAGTTTGAATCATGATCTTTAATTTCGTGAAAGAATCATTGTAATCGGTTCAGTCGTTTCCGATTGATTAAATAATATATATATACATAGGTATACATTCGGGGCATAAGAAATCTGCTTTAATGCGTTATTTTATAACGCGGATAACTATAAGTAGAAGAAAATTTTGAAATGAAAATTTGTGTTTTCGTACTCGATGTTGAAGAACATTTATCACCAAATTTGATCAAATTCGCGCTTAACATTTTGCCTTTTGTACCGACACTCCTTAATTCGCGCGTTTAGGTTTGTCGTATCTATGAACTGCTGCTGCAGTGTGGTTCGTTGAATTACGTTATTAACGTCACAAACGAATAATCAACGCTAGTTGTATACGTGGGTATTTGATTGTTTGGCGCGTCGTGGTCAGATTTGCGTCAATAAGATTTTGGCAGGCGAGAAAAAAGCGATTCACACGTATAAATGCGCGCTCGCGTGCATGTATGCGGGTGTGGGTGTACAAGATATATGATACGCCGCACCTGTCCGTTGGATGCGGGGTTGTACGTGAGAGCCAAGTTGCTTGCGTAACGCTTGCCAGGATTTCCGGTCAGCCGACGATCGAATGTCTGCGACTCAATGACTACTACTACTACACCGCCGGCAGTATAAATGGATATGTATATATACGCGAGTATACATCCGTATCTATGAAGAGGCAATTCATACACGCACCGTATTCAAAGGGTCGCGTGCATTCATGCGCGTACAATATTCGCTTTGACTTGAGCTTTCCTCCTTACCTCGCATTGCACTCTAGGCTATATCCATCTCGTCAATTTGACATTCTCCATGGGTCAATCGCAAACCCATAAATGAATTAGCCGGTAAGCCTCTATACCGGTTCACCGTCGTGTTCCATTCGCGGCATATATACCTATATATGAAAAATTAATTAAAGGATGTACGCGGGGGCATTATTTTTCATAGAGCCTTTCCCCGATGCGCGCTCAGATGCGATTGTGCGAAAGCAACAGCGTGCCGCTCGCGATTTGAAACAGTCTACTTTCCCTCCTTGCAGGTGGCGTAATATATACTTTTTTTTTTCTTTTTCCCAACGAGCTTCTCGACGCGAGAGTTACCGAACAAATCTGCTTCCTTTGTTCACGCCGCCGGTGATGGCCATGGATATTGTCAACTGTATTATAGGTATAGATGCATGTATTTGTATATAGATCGCGCGAACGACGATATATTGTAATACCGTTCCAGAGTGTAGCAAAAAATCCAGCGGCACGCTTTAAAGTGGGACAGCGCCGGGCAGCGTGCCGCGTTGTGGGTCAGTGCCAAACCTTGGATGAACGCGCAGAACCGCACGACACCTACATGTAACACATTTTTGTTGTACAGCGCACGATACACGATAGTATCATACGCTATACACGTTACATTGAGTCCTCGCGAGTATCAGCATGCAGCGGTCAAAAAAAAAAAAAAAAAATTTGCAATTTTTCCGTTCTCTACTCTATCGCTTTTCGATTTTTTTCGTCGCCGCTCGTGATTAATTTTATCTTAGCCTTATATACATACGTTATGGCCGGCGCACGCACGACCTATCGAATTTGGGTGCGTAAGCAGCGCCGAGGGGAGAAGCTGCTGCGCGTATGAAAACCCCGAAGACCCCGAAAATACACAGTGCGACGTATTTAGACCTATTTATATTGATTGAATATATTATATCTCGTCGTATTGTCGCGCGTGGCGCATACGTATCCCATTAAATCGGCATAGGTCCATCGCATCGGTCCAGGCCTCGCGCGATCGCACCATCCATTGTCGTGGCAAAGCGATCGAGCAGCGCATATATCTTAGATTATGCAACATTCAGGCTACTGCATCCACGGAGAATGATTTTTCTCAACGATCGCGCTGAAAATAATTTTCATCAAGATATGCGAGCGCGCGAGCGAGATTGATGGCCACCGTATCGGTGGCCTGCTTAGGCTGTCGGTCACTGACACTCTTTCGCAACTCGCGTGAGTCTCGTCTTCGATGCCTATACGAGCAGCGGACCACCGAGTCTTTCATACGCGGTCAAAGTATCCCAGTTGTACGAGTTGTTGCATTGTAAGGGCGATCCAAGGAGCAGGAAGGAGGGGGAAACGACCGCGATCATCTGGTTCGTATCGTCCAGTCTTTCCATAGTACACCATAAATACGCCCGTCATCTATTTTTTGTTTTCTCGCGTCTACGGAATTAGTAGGTAGGTAGGTAGGTAGGTATTATTAGTGTCGGATGAAAAATTTATTTTCGTTATAAAAAATAATTGTAAATCTCCAGCGGTTACCGCGTTCTCGAACAAAGCTCAAGAAGAAGCAGCAGCATATACTTGATTTTTTTTTTCTTATTCCCATAGATGCGAATTAAGAATTGGAGTACGCAGAATTGCGGTCCATCATTTTTTAAATAGACGTTCGGTCGGTCGTTATAAGATCGAGCGCGCCCCCGTTTAATCAATCCCCTTTTTCGCGCGAGAAAGCGATCGTTAATTAACGATTTCGTCGAATCGATTAATATGTGCCCTGCTGGCTCAAATAACCGTATACATATACTCCCGATATGTCGAATAAGGCTCGAGCGCGCTCGCTCGTTTCAATCTTGGATTGAGATTTTTTGTTTTTTTTTTTTTTTTTTTTTTTTTCCCCAATAATTTCCCGCTCGAACGCATTTCGTCTAAAAAATTATTCTTTCTCGTAAGGAGGTCAATATCGCGTTAAGAAATTTTAACGCCGCAATAAACGAGATTGCTGGTAGAACGAAAAGCCCCCCTCCTCCTCCTCCTCCTCTTCCTCGTCACCGGCGTTCATTTCACTCGATTATTAATCGATATTATTAATGAATTCGTCAAAACCGTATACTATATATACCTAGTATATGCAAAATGTAATGGAGTTAAATTAACATAATCTCAATGAGATGAGGGAAGAAGAAATTTTTGCAACTCGATCGGGTCGAGGAATGAAATTGGCCAGCAGTCGGTTATCGCGTGAATAAATAAATCAAATTATATCCAGCACGCGTGAGTTCCGTCCTATGGATTATTCAGCTCCGATCAATCTAATTTTATTATCGAGGCGTCGTTAAAATTGAGTTTCACAGCATCTTCGCTCGATCATAATTGTTAATTTCAATGGTAGAGACTCCGTATATGGAAAGCGAGGGACACGGATGATATACATGCATAGACATGGGTCTACCATCGTACTACATAGGTACGTACTACGTACTACTGCGCTTACGGTACACGCGTATGTATGTGTATTTTATGCGACACGAGTGTTGAGGCGCGGTAAAAAGAAAGAAAAGTTTTTTGTCCAGCTGACGCGGAGCTCATCTCTGCCCCGAAGGGTTAACAATCGGGTCAATTCGAGTTAAACCAGTTAAGAATGTTCGAACACGATGAGTAAGTATATGATATAGTCGCGTAGACTCGTGTCGTTACCACCGCGACTCGGCGTGTTTCGTATTGAGGACGCTTCGATTATTTTTTATTCAATTTTATAGTGCGTTTTGAAGGATACAAATCTCTCACCAATATCTAGATAAACAGAAAAATTTACTCCGAATAGGAATTCAAAAGATTCTTTCGCATATATTTCATCGAGAGAGAAAAATGATGGACCATTTGCTGTTGGATCATGTAGAAAAATGAATGCTCGCGCGAAAGAAACCCCGAGTCGTTTATTTGAAAAAGTCATTATTAGAAGAAACTGGGAAGAAAAATTCAAGATTCATCCCTTTCTCTCTCTCTCTCTCTCTCCTGTTGTAGCGTATCCATATAGTGAAATAATATCTTGATATAAGAAATATGTAAACAAATGCGTACTGAAAATAGCTGAGAAAGCTAATAAACACGAATCAATCAATCTTTGAAGGCTTTTCGGGGCATGAAGAATCTACATCGATCGATCAATTTATCCCTCTGTATTCGGAAATCAGGGCGCGTTGTTTATTGTAATTCGCTAAAACATGGTCGAAATTGTGAGAGTTCTCGAGTTGTCGATATATTCCAAGAGTTATCGCGCTCGCGATGATTAGAAACTAGCTAAATATATAATAATTTTAAATAATTAGCCGCATTTTATATGACGATCGAGCAATGAACACGTGCAAAATCACGCTTGCTTCCCTCCTCATGCCCGCCCGTGTTCCCGTATATATAATTGATGATTAAATTATTGACAGAAAGAAAGAAGAAAAAAAGATGAAAAAAACTTTTTTTTTGGATAATGGCCAAAATAAAAATTGTGCAACAGTCGGGCTTACAAACTTTTATTGCCTATCGATAACGCGTTGAAAGACGCCCATCACCGACAACACACCGGCGCACCGGGCATTACTTTCCACGGTGAGGCCCTAATGCTTTGATGGCCTATTCCAATCCCGGGCCAACTCCACCCCGCAAATACATGCACAATAATTTCAGTCCGGTATTCATATTGCGGCCAATGAATTAGGAAAAAAAAAGCAAATTGATTTCGCGATACACAGTTTGAATAATATTGACATTACCGCCGTGAATGTGCGTTATTATTACATATACAAGAAAAACCAAACCGGATCCCCATTAAATTATTTCACCGAATGTTATCAATCACGAGGATAAGATAGAGGAGAGAGAGAGAGAGAGAGAGAGAGGCAGGGGGAGGGGGCAATCGGTTGAAAATAGAAATATATAAAACTTTGCTTCTCATCCAAACTGCGTCGTCTTTTATTCGCAGTTCGCAGTTAAAATACCCCACGCACGCGCTCTCGCAGGAAAAAATACGATTGTTGAATTGATTCCCAACTGCTTCCGCGGTGGTGCTTGGATCATTCCCAGCATTCGCATTATCACTATTGTTATTATTATTATTATTATTTTTTTTCGCCGGCGATTCTTCTCGTTCCTTATTATAAATAAAATAATTATATTTCTCTCCAAATTGAGAGAGATTCCGAGAAACAGAAGGAGCCGCGTAGCAAAATTGTGGTATATGTTAAAAAACACACATCTTTTATATGCGAATTCTAATGGAGGAATAAGTGTTTCCTGTACAGGAAATTTATAGCTTTCGAACATGGGGAACAAAAAAAAATAATGACAAGTTGACTCTTTCTCATATTTATGTTTTGATTGTCCACTGCTCCATCTACAACGCCACGCTTCACAAAGAGACAACAAAGCACTCAGCTATGAAATGCGTATATCAACCAACATCCAAACCAGGTAGCAATGCTGCAATTACTCGACAGAAATCGCATCACAGGTGGATGAAAAATATACGAATCGCTGCTGGACCTGCTTCGGCAACGATTCGACCATTAGAAAACAAAATGTAATTTGAACCACGCGCACAAACCAATAGTTCATAGCGTGCATCAATGGATGCGACTACTACATTTACTTACTTTCTTTTATAATCGCCTCAACGAAATTATTTATTATTATGAAACATAACATACTTAAACAGGGGGAGGTATTGTTAGAACGTTAAAAAAAAGGCCTTTTTTCCGATTTTTTTTGGCCAAACGATAAAATAATTTACACCAAAAGTTCTTCCGTTTAAAAGATATATATTTAATGTGAACATTGCAATTTTTTTAAAGAAATATGTTTCAAAATAAGCCGATAATCATCAATGGCCGAGGACGCTGCAAAAAAAAAAAAAAAAACAGATTTTTCGGTGATCAGTCTCGCGCTGCAACAGATTATTTGAAACCAAAAAATCAGGAAAGGATCTTTAGTTAATGATATAATGCTCCGGTTGAACGAAGGGTTTCAAAAAATTTCCATTTTGCACAAAATGATGGACGTTGAAAGTCCAAAGTGTTGTTTCGACCAAAATTTCACTCACATTTTTGACTATAAAAAAAAAATAATAATTGTCAAAAAAAAATCCTTCGTTCATCCGGAGGACAACTGATGTGTATGTGATGTATAGGAGAAGTTGGTGATATAAATTTCAACCCGATCGGTAGGGCCGTTCTCGAGTCACAGTGGTCACCGACTTCGAAAACATGGTTTCGAGAAAAACGAGTTTAAAGTTTTGAGTGCGATTTGCATGCAGATAAAAAATATTTTTTGTAGCTTACATAGAGTCATCTATTCCTGGATCATATAGTTCGCCTTCCTGCTGCATCTGAAGCCATTTTCAGCTGCGCCGAGCTACCCTCGCCTCTCGAGTGTTTTCCAGGGATCGCCGGTTAGCTTTCTCGACTCAAATACATGTATTTCGGCGAATAATGGGCCGATTTATATTCAATTGGTCGGGAAATACTCGTAAGATATTATACTTTTGGAAAATAAAAAAAAAAAAAAAAAAAAAAATGGTTTTTTGAAAATTCCAACTATAACTTCCCCTTGAAGAATTTAGCGAGTTTCGTCGGTGAGTACATGCTGGTTACTCACTTATTTTCAAGTCCCAATAATGATTCCCCGACTTTTTGTTTCCCTGAAATTTGGAAATAAAATTTTTGGGGCAAAGTAGCCACCACCCCCTCAAACGCGGTGAAGATCTATAATTGTCAATTCAAAAAAAGAAACAAGGCATAGTAGACACTCCCTCGGATGGAATGGAAAAAAAATGAGCCAAAATCCTTGGATGTATTTTGCCGAATTTTTTTTTTATGCGGAAAATGAACTTTTAGTCCACTACATCGAAGAACAAATAATCTTTCGACCGTTGTTGAGTCCGAAAATTCTTTTTTCATCCTTTTTTCCCGAATCTGGTCGAATAATTTTTTTTCGGGCAGAGTGCTGCGGCCGCACTCCTTGAGAGGAGTGACAAAAGTCGGAGTGAAAGACTGGATTTGCTGCGGGGCATGCGCAAAATAGGCTCACACCTTGCGTGCAGTGCAGGCGTTGATGCGAGGATGTCATCGCCGGTTATAAATGGGATTTTTGTCAAAAATCAAAATAAAATGGACATCTCTCAGCAAATTGTACAATCATCATTCTCGCACCCTCTTAGTCTTAAACTGCAGCTAGACCGTTGCTGTGGGAACCGTTGCTATGGCAACCGTTGTTATGACGACCGTTGCCTTAGAAACGGTCGCCTTGGCAACGGTTACCATAGCAACGGGGAACCTCATATTATCAACTTTCGTTCTCATCAAACGATTCCTGCATGTACGATTCGCCATATTGAATCTGCCATTTTCAATTTCGGATGCGGATTCGAATCAGCGACCAAGAAAATTCAATATTATGAAATATGCGTCTCCTAAATGTGCCGCGGGTGAAGCCTGCGGGCACAGCTAGTATGTATAAATATAAATTCAAGTTTTGTTGCGTACATCATGGAGATTTGACACAGCAGCAGGCCACACCGGAAGTCTCTGTTTTTATCGTTTCTGCGTTAAACATTATGTGTATATCAATATACGTACACATATAAATTTATGCACGTCGCGACAATCGCAAGATTATTTATCGCTGTCGTTCGTTCGCCGGTATATGCGTATATGCATCTGTTCCTCTCGTGCGAATACTTTTTATTATAGGCTCATTTTGTTATTCAATTAATTTGGAGAATAAAATTGCACATTTTTTTTTTTTAAACGATAGCTGTGTGTCGGTGCGCGCGGTGTCGTATGGCAGTATATGAAACTTGGCAAAAATGTTAGCACTATCGCGATGCTTGAAGGAGGAGAAAAATCAAACTATGTAATGATCCCGTTGATGGTAAGAGAAAACATAAAAATAATAATATTTCTTAGCGTCTGAAAGTTTCCCTCATCGTATCCAAGGACCTTTCCTCCCGCCAGCAGAGCTAGAGAGTGCAGTAGTAGCAAAGTATAAAGTATATATATAAAATACGCTATAGTTTTCCCTAGCATTATGAGATAGTGAAAAAAATATTTTCGCTCTGTTACAAAACTGTGCATGCTCGTGATATGAGTACGGACGGGAGAGAAAGAAGAGTAGAAAAAAAGTGCAAGAAAAAAAAAAAAAAAAAAGAAAACAGAAGGCGCGCGATAGATAGCGCGTTGCGAGAGACTCGATCGAGCTGTATCAGAGCGTGTCCGAGTGAGTTGCGTGCCGCTGCTACTCGACATTTTCTCTCAATTCTTATTTCTCGATCCACGAGTCTATGCAAGAAACAAGAACGAAACTCGTCTTCTAAATTTTTCAATAAAACAATTTATCACATTTATTTTTTTGATTCTTGAAAGAAAGAAAATAATTATAATGATGCGAAACGAACAACGCGAAGAGTAAAATATTCAAAATGTCGTGGCTCCTCGGTGCTGCGGCCCGAGAGATATTGTAAGTAATAACGGGCTCGTGGTGAAAGGAGCCGCGCATTAGGTGCTGGCTCACCCGCCGCGAGCAACCGATGCTGTTGTTTTTCTACCCACAATTCAACCATGAATATACATGATGTTTACAGTACATTTTCAATCGGACGGTTAACTACATATTCTAGGAGCTTCTATACCTATAGTGAGTACGGGGCAAAACGGACATTTGATGATTTAAGCACATTTTATCGATGCGAGCATATGGTATTTCAACTATATTTCAGTCTCAAAATTTATATACTCAATTTTTGATTTCCAAATTTCGTGAAAAATTTTTTTGGAGCAAAATGAACATAGCCTCGCTCTGAAGCGTAAAAATCGTAAAACCAACTTTTTTTCGATGTACAGCGGTTTGAAGCGAGACTGTTTCATCCAAATGTAACGACGTCAACTCTCGGTAATATATATATATATATATATATATATATATTACCGAGAGTTGACGTCGTTACATATATATATATATGTAACGACGTCAGAATATATATATATATATATATATATTATATATATATATATATATATATATATATATATATATGTAACGACGTCACTCTCGGTAATATATATATATATATATATATATATATTACCGAGAGTATATATATATATATATATATATATAAGAAACGAAATGGGATCACTCGGGCGACCCATTACTTGGATCTAAAAGAACCAAATCCTGAGAGATTGCGTTTGGATCAAGTTTTCGTGTCATGCAACAAATGAACTGTGGGTCCTCTGCGCTGGTAAATAAATCATGTTTCAACTATCATTCAAAACGATTGTTCTTAAATTGAATGCGAACAGATTATTATTTCAGTTCTTAAATGAGTCATAAAAAAGAATTAATGACGAAAAGAACGTAGTTTAGGATCGGAGTCAGAATTTCGAGCAAGTTGTGAAATTTCAGATTCGCGATGTGTGTCTATTGTGCTCTACAATTTGCATTTTTGTATGTACATTCCACCCAAGTATTTAGCGATTGAAGCAAATTTAGGCTCAGAACATAATTTGGATCCAAAATGACAAATTTCATGAGTTTTATGCGATTTCATATTTGGCGCGTGTATTTACTTTGCACCACGTATCCATTTTGCCTCAAAATTGATCTTCTAGGGTGAGAATGTAGTTTGGGCACGAAATTTTTTTTTTAATTAAATTTATATAACATTTCAGATTTGGAAAATTTCATTTTGTCCCGGCGTAATTCAACTTTATTATGTGTTCATTTTTACCCATATCCCCTTATACATGATGAATATTCGTAAACATTAAACATCTTATTCGTAAAACAGCGAGAATAGCTCGTAAATACTTTCTCGCACATATCGTTATCGTTGGAATAATAATCCTTTTATAGATAAAAAAATGTGCGGTTCGCTAATCGCCCAATCAATAGAAGGTACATAACCTCTGCTGGTAAAAAGTTTTCGAAAGTAGGAAAGGAACGCCGCAAGTGGTGACAAGTCGCTGCTGCTTCGGAGATAATAAATTTTGAAAAATCAAATCGCAAAATGATAACTTTTCGATTGCAGCCAACGCGCAAATGTACGTACGAGTTCATATAGAGGAAAAAAAAATAAAAAAGAAAAAAAAAACTTTGAGAGCACACGTTTGGCATGAGAACGCCAACGTTAAAAATTTTTTTTAAAATTCAATTCCACAAAAAAACACTTTGAGAATTGATCGTTTGAAAAATTGGAAGAAATAAATAGCAGTAAGATGGGGAGGGGGAAGAGGAAGCGACGACGAGTCTTTCTTTCTGTTCAGAGGCGATCTATAACCGATTCACAGGAGAGCGAACCGAGGGCTAACTGGCCCGTCTTTTTTTATCTCCCTTTTCCTCTTATTTATACACGTATATAGTATACTCTATATCTATGCTTTACTCGTTCGGATTGGGCACTTTCGTTTCACATTTATCGATTGCCATTCTCCTCCCCCGCGATATACATTTACCATCTCTCTACCTCCCTCATTAAGGATACTTTGACCAGTCGAATTTGAAAAAGAAAAAAGAAACGAAACCTATAAGAGAATTTCGGAGAATCGCGTGGATAAAAAAGAAACATTTCGAAGAACCCCCGGAGCTCGGTTTAAACTTTTTAAAGTTTCAAGGTCTCCCTCCAAAATTATAAACGTATAGCGCGGAAGAGTAATAAAAAGACAGGGATGACAAATAGTATGTCAAAATGAGGAGGAGAAGGAAAAAAAAGAAAATCTGGCAATTTCTGTAATTAAAAATTCAATCATCGTTGGCCTAATTTATTAGTATCGAATTGCTGGGAGAGAATCGACTGGAGGTTGTGCACCGAGGAGGATTGCGAGAAAGAGAAGATGGTATTTCTCAAGAGAAATGGAAAGGAAGCGCGGATGAGCGAGAGTGACCATGAATAAGAGAAAAAAAAGGTGACTCGGTGGAGCGTGTAACTTGACTCGGATCTTCCAGATGGATTTGAGAAAAAGGAGAGAGAGAGAGAGAGAGGGGAAAAATTTGTGTTGCCTGGACTCTCGACTCAAGTTGCGCGCTGGTCGTTGATGTCGAGGCCAAGGGTTTTTCGTTCTTTCCAGCAAATGTATGCATTCGTCATTTCTAAAAAGTTTGACTTTTCCTTTTCCTCCGAAGGTTTCTCACACCGTGCTCGTTTTGGAGGAAATATCCGAAAACGGCCGGGGCGCGGCATGCCGCAGCGATAAATAACCGAATATACGTTGTCTCTCTTTCAATATAAATACACAAAGTCTACTTACAAAGCGGCGATCGATACGGTTGGAGAGAGTAAGGAAAAAAAGAAAAAGAAAAAGAAAAAAAGGTTCACCTCTAAACATAGCAATGGAGACGGATTTAGAAAATAGAGCTTGTGTCTCTCCGAGAGCAAGCAGCTTATGTCGTTGCGACATACTCGCACACGCGCGCCTACAAATATATTTTCATATATGCTATACGTATATATGTAGGTGCATGTCCGCACGGAAATTCCTCATACCGGGAGAGAGATGCCTCCTAAACATGTCATTCTCTCCTTTCTCTTTTATCTTTTTTTTTTTTTCATCTCCGTGTTTTTTCCGTTCCCATCCTGTTTTTTCTTCAGCTATGACTTTCCTTTTTTTATTTATTTTCCGTAAAGTTGATCCAATGCGGGAGACGATACACCGTATCAAGGAAAAACTGGATATGCGAGTAGTAGGATGGGTCGATCATCCCTCACAGGAGCTTCGTCTCTTCATCCGCCAAGGCTCTTACCGCAGCAGCAGGCTCGCGATGAGCCTTAGACTCTGTTTTTTCTTCTTCTTCCCTCCTCCTTCTTTTTCTTGCTTCTGCCCTCTTTTACGAGTCCTCGTGCTCTCTGTGGCGCTATATAAAAGTCGTTGACTCCCGCATTTCTTTCCGTTACCTTTTTTTCTACTTGAGCCCTGCTGCTTCGTTGTGCTTATACATATATGTACACGCCACTAAAGCCATTATTTCTCACCAGCGAGATTATAAATACAACGCCGAAGGGCAACGGCGGGGCTGAAAAATATATATGACAACAATACCGGACCGTACACAATCTGACGTTTTTTTTTTTTTTTTTTCAATTCTTTTCTCATATCTTGCTCAAAACTTATCGAGTTTACCCCGTGTCGCTTTTCCGTCTGTCTCAATCCCGTTGTTTATATACATATCTCCGATATTCGCGTTTTCGTTAAACCAACGACGAGTCATCTCTATTTTATCGAGGTTGTCATAAAAATTATTTTACAAACTAGGCGCCGCGCATCAGCGAACAGACTATTATAAAATTTTGTTTGTATATTCTTTTTCTCTACGAGCTAAACTACAATTACTTGGCGCGGAATAACTTTTACTTTTGTTATCATCGCGTGTCACATTTATTGTCTCGCGAAATGGTCGTTAGCGAGAAGATGAGAGAGACGCTCCAAGGGCCCTTTTCGCTCAATAGATTTTCTTGCACAAAACACTCTCATCTCTCCTCCTCCTCCTCCTCCTCCTCTATCCGTTGTTATCTCTTTCGCGCTCGTAATTTTCTAGATCGCGGAGCTTCTCTTCCTTCCTTTCGTTTCAACTTTTTCCTTCATGTTACGTTGTCCACCAAATATTATCGTTGCGGCATCACATTGGACAAATTAAATTACGACCAAGAGATTCATGCAAAAAAAAAAAACGTTACAACCATTTTCAGCCGAGTAGCCAAAATAGTAACGTTTAGAAAAATTAACAATTGTTTTGTATGAAATTTTAATCCAAAAAACCAGATCAGAGTTTCGTTGATGATTTTTCTTATTCTTATCCCGCGCGAGCAGGATTTTTGGCTAGATAAACCTTTTTGACGTTTGGTTTCGCGACATAATACGATCGATTTGGACTTTTATAACCGCGACTCGAGAAAAAGCGCCATGAAAATCCAAAGATTATTTTGCCTCTTTCTTTTCATGAAATTCAAAAGGCCGGTTTGAAATGTTAATGGTGTAAAATTGAATAAAATTGAAAGAAATTTAGTCTCGCGGCCATAATGAAAATATAGCTGCTACTGGTATGCGCTACTCGCGCGCGTATAAAGCAGCATCGCCGCAATTTGTGTTAATTCGAGAAAGACATGCTCGATTCTGCTCGTGTGACCAGGAAGAAATCTTGGTATTCGCATTATTCTTCTTCTTCTCCTTCTTCTTCTTCTCCGGCGCCGCCGCCCTCTCTCTCTCTCTGACTCATCCCGCGCGCCGATTCATCATTCGCGCGAGTCCAACTCGCACTCGTTACGTTGGTGCATGCCTAGGTTTTTATGATGATAACGTTGATTCGCCATTATGATTAATGCGTATCCCCGCCACGTGAGAAACGGGGTATTAAAATTTCTTCTGGTTTTACTATTTTTCCAGTCAACGCTACAGTATTTTGTACAGACATGCGTAAGTGGTGCGTATAGTATATAGTATACGTAGTTGCTGATGCGGACGGAATAGCAATTAGCACGTAGATGTTTGCCGTCATGCAAAATAGAAAGTTTTCCCGCGAAGAGCGCCCCAGCCCCACATCAAATGATTCGGCCAGCACGTTGCGCCCAATATTTCATTGTTATACATTTAATTGACAACGCAATATATGTAGGTATATAGATGAGCAATTCGATGTCAAGTATAGACATGCAGGCCCCGGTACGCCTCGCGCGACCAATAATAAAAAAATGATATCGCGAGGATAAAATATTTTCACCATACGCGCAACACGAGCACGTAAATTTTATATAGTAATAATAAAAAGTATAGTAATAATAAAATGATTGCAATTGAATAAAATGCATTATATTTTTTCAGAATAATTCCCAATGTCCGGTGGGGTCGAGTTTTCGGCGAGGAGGGCGTAGTAGCTGCGTCGTCGCGGGTCGAAAAGGATATTGAAGGAAGAATTGAGACGCGATAAAGTCGAGGCGGAATATGTTGTCGAGAAGGGAGAGCAGAAAAATGAGGATTGGACGGATGTTCGGAGGCTGCGGAGTGAGAACCGAGATTTTCATCATTCTATTGCTGGGAATAGTAACGTTTCGTGAAACATCGGAGGCTGCACCTGCAAGACGAGAGCAGCAGCAGCAGCAGCAGCAGCAACAGCAACAAAAAAGGGTAAAGGAAGGTGGAGAAACATTGATCGAGAATTTGTTGCTGAAAAATGGTGAAAGCGCGGAAGTTGGTAATCCAAGTGAATTGGCGTGGCAAGCTTGGCTATTGGTAGATTCCAATAGCAATCCACAGAGTTTTGGAGCCTTGGACTCGGCGAGCTTATTGCGTCGTATAACACCCAAAAGTATATTTATTGCTCCCGCATTGACCGCGTGTGCGGAGGGTTATCAAGCTGATACGATGAATCGATGTGTCAAAGATGTCAGCATTGACAGTCAGGCGCACAGAGGATTTTTGGTCGAGCGTTTGAACGCTATTTTTGCGAATGCTGCCAAGCCTCAATTTTCCATTTCATCCTCATCCTCCTCCTCCTCACCGAGCGGTCCGTTGCAACTCAACATACCGCTTTTGATGCCAACAGTCTCGAAAGAAAGTTCCCAAGAACCAGCGGGATCCGGATCGATCGAGATAAACGACGAGAAAATAAGCTCGAAGGAGAATGAAAATTTCAACATTTCGCCACTCTCGGATCGTAACAACGTTTCCCAAGAAGCGATAGTGACGGTTTACGAATTGGAAGAGCGACCAAAACTGGAGCGAGAGTCGTTTGTATCGTCGGAAAAGAAGAAGAACGAGTCGGTTATCGGTGAAAATTCTACCCTCATAAATCGGGACGATGAGATGATGACTAAGAAAAATGATGAAATTTTATCGTCGAGCGATTCGAAGAAGGAAGCTGGCCAGGAACAAGAGGAAGAAAGCCGCCGCCGCGACCAGGGGAAGGAGAAAAAGAGCGAGATTTCCTCTTCTCCTACTTCCGCTGGCACGGTGCTTCTTTTTTTGTCCCCGACTGCACCGAATCAGCCAACCTCTTCGGTTTCCGGCAACAACGACGTCACAGTACCGCAGCAGCAGCAGCAGCAGCAGCAGCAACACGACTCGAGCCTCGGTCGAGTGTTTATGAAAATGAAAAACGTAACCGGCAACAAAATCATAGGGGTAAGCGTTTCCTCGGTGGCGAGCATCGGGACTACGATAAAAGCTCGCTTGGAAAACGAACGATATACAACCGTACCGTATCCGGGGATCAACACCGAAACCAGCACCAGCACCATCGACGAGGAATCTTACGACGAAAATATTGGCGGAAACGAATCGACCGAGATTTACGAGGACGAGGATGAGGAGAGGAGGGAGACAAATTACGATGATCGATCTACCGAATTCTATGACGAAATATTTCAATACGGCGAAGCTGCCGATTCGACCGTGACGCCGCTGACGACGAGTACCCGTGATAAATTCACTCGCAAACCTATCGAAATGACGACTCTACCGCCGGGTATGATGCATAGCGGAGAGGAGGATCGGATAATGCCGAAGGTACCGAACGACGAGCCAAAAGAAATAAGCAGAGTCAGCATAAATCCTGACTTTGTACGCGAAACGACAATCGTCGGTTTCTATCGTCCAACGACGATGATATCGATGAAAAATGTATCGACCTCGATCGGTCATGACGCGGCGACGGTAAGCTCAATCATCGATCACGAGGAAACAACGAGTCCGCCGCCATCTCGGAGCAACTTGTTTACGGCGGTAACAACTCTGGCTGCATCGACCGACGATCCAGCAGGAAACATCCGCCGATCGGGCGTGGATGATAAATTTAACGAGGAGCATATAGATTCTTCCTCCTCCGTTATCATCCCCAAACCGAATAACAATTCGAAGCCGGGATCCTCCCCGATAATAATCGCTCATCACGATTCGAGGCTGCTCGACGACGACGACGACGACGACGACGACGATGACGATCCTAACGTCCGAATAAATAGCGATCATCGTTGGAAGGACACAAAAAATGATTCCATCAATCCGGTGCGTGGAATTGAGGAAGCTTTTCAACAAGATTCCCATTCGATCGACGCTTCCTCGTCGAGCGAAAAAACATCGAGTTCCGAAACAATGATGGCGGCTGCTTCTACGAACCTCGCACTCGTCACCGTTTTATCTCCCGAAAAATCCTCCACGGCTACCAACTTGAAACCACTTGAAACAATCTCCGAGTTATCGACGTACGAGATTCCAACTGCTGCTGGGGATTATCGAAAATCTAATCGACCAAACGGTCATTTGGATGCAATTTACGAGGAACAGGCCGTTGTTCCTGCTCCTATAATACGGACGATTGAGCCGGATCAGCGGCCGTACGATCGACCAAATCTCGCTCGTTCCGACATTTATTTTCCCTCTTTTCGCCAACGCGATCATCTAAATTACGAGATTAAAGAGGCTGCCCGCCACCGCGGCGACAATCTCGTTAGATTTCCTTCGGACGAGGCAAACAGTATCTCGAGCGAGTATAAAGAGAGAAATCGTCGTCCGTATACGAAGCACGAGCAACAAGAAACGTACAAGAGCGGAGCAGCCGGAAACGGCCAAGAATCATATTGGTGGTTACCGAGCAGAGGCTCGCGCAATCACCACCAACAAGCACCGCAGCCAGCGGCGGCGGCCTCGGCGGCACCTATGTTATTGAGATTTTGGACCAAAATGCCGCTTCTAAGAGATCCAACTTTATCTCGTTTGACCCAAGAATTTCGTCAACGGGGAGGGGGGGCGAGGACCTCTTGAAATCTGGCATTCCGTCGCGCCCTCAAACGAGAAGAGCTAATTACTACGAGAGAAGAAATAACAACGAATAAGAATAACCCATTGCTGATGGATCGTTGAACGCGAACAAGCACCAAACAAACTTGAACCAACTTTTTTGTTTTTTTTTTTTTTATTCAGCGGCATTAAACCCAAACATCCGAATTATACGTGTATACGTTTATATGCTCATTTGCAACATATTATTCCGACGTATATACTCTATATACTCGGGATTTGAGAATATTATCCCGAGTCAAAAATACTCTATTTCGCGGTGAGTCGTTTGATCGACGCGCGCGCGCGCGCGCGATTCGAGTCTATCCATTATGAGGAAACACTTTTTTTTAATTTTTTTTTTCTTCTTCTTTCTTCAAACGCGCCAATCAACTTTCCTCGCTCGCGCATATAGCGGTTGAAAAAAGGAAAAGAAGAAAAAAAATTGAGACATACGGATATCTTGGAGGGGAATTTTGCAACGCGTCGCTTTGCGAGCGTCTGTAAAAAAAAAAAAAAAAAAAAAAAAAAAAATGCCAAAATTACGTGAATCTTCCAACGACAACGTTTACGGTGAGATTTGCTACTATGCTGCGCGCATTGTCGAAATGGCGAGAGTGATGATTTCTTGCGCGATACCTTTGTGCATGCGAGTGTCCCCCATTATTTATGCAATGCGATCGGTGAGCAGCGATATCGATCTAACAAACTAATCGTATTAACGCGTATTCTTATATTTATATATAGACAAATAAATATTCGAAAAGAATTACGTCGGTATAATGAAATATGAATGTCAGGTATTGAAAAAAGTCATTGTTCAAAGAGTTATTGCGGCAATATAATAGCAAGTATCGTGGATATAACAGACTGATAATAATGTATTATTATAAGAATCTATATATATATATATATATATATTGTTATTTATAACGCAGAATAAACGAGGTCGGATCAATTTTTACGATTTATATAAATATTGAGTTCTGTGCCGTCGAATACTCACGATTTCTCAGAGCGAATACTTCACACTATTGCGAGCGAATGCGATGATAAATTTAGGAGCTCGACTAATTTTTCCGGTATTAAGAAAAAAAAAGAAATGAGAAAATTTTCGTCGAAACTTACGTGATGATTTGTTGTAGTACGTATGAATGTGAGACGACGATGTATCCAAACAAACCGAAACAAAATATAGCTGTAAAATGCCCGGAGAGGGTACACGTCGAGTCGTGTTTTTCGACTCTCGTACTTTGAAAAAACGATAGTATTGAGAAATACCGGCGACTCTACGCGTCAATAATTCGTGTAAATATTGTATAACGTTTGATGATGATGAATAATATATGTACATAAAATCAGTTGTACCGGCGCGTGACTAGACTCGAACGACTCGCATTCATGAAAATTGTATTGAAAATTGGAAAAAAAATAAAAATAATGTATCCGTGTGAAAATGAATAATTTATATATAATGTACGCGCGCGCTCAGACGCGCAAACGAAATATATTATTTATGGCCAATAAGCTGATTACGCGGAATTGATTCGAATGAAATGCGTTTATGTATGCGTGCGAATAGCACGCATTAATATTAGATATATTGTTAAGCGGTAAGAATACTACAAAGGAACAACAAAGATGGATACATTCGTTCGTGTCGCCGGGCGCGATACACCAAACAATTATGAATTATGCCCTTTTATTATCTCATTTCATCTTTCTCTCTCCTCCTACTACAGCGATATTAATAATCGGGCAATCGCGACGATCAATGCGATGATAAAATATTTACAATAATAACGAGGTGGAAAAAACGTGTACGAGTCGTCGCCGCCGCCGCCGCCGCCGGATATTCAGCTTGTTTTCAAGCCTCTGAATCCACGAGCGAGAATAAATTTTTCCGACGACTCTTCTCTGGTAGCTTCGGGTCTGACGATTCTAACGTTTTTGTAAAAAGACGAGATATCTTTTTCCAATCTAGTAGCAAGATCGCCGTCCCATACTTTGACAATAAAATTACCCTCCGTTCGAGTGATCCCAAGGGCAAATTTCAAGGCGGCATAAGCGAGCTTTATTATATTTTCATGATCCATTTCTCTGACTCCGGTAGCGTTGGGCGCCATGTCCGACATTACTATATCAGCCGGTTTACCTTCCAACGCTTCCAACAGTCGTTCCTGCGCTTTTTCATCCGTAAAATCCATGTTTCCTATTACCGTTGCTCCTTCTATAGGATGAATCGGCAGCCTATCTATCGCTATTACCCTTCCTCTTTTTCTCTCCTGCAAATCTTTCCCATCCGCATTTGTCTTTCTCACCGCTACCTGCGTCCAACTACCCGGCGCCGCGCCGCAATCCACCGCCGTTATTCCTGCTTTTAGTATGCCGAATCTCTCGTTTATCTCGATCAATTTGAATGCGCTTCTGCATCGATAATTCTCCTGTTTAGCTTTCTCCACATAAGGATCTCTGAGCTGTCGGGTCAACCAGTGCTGAGAACTTGTGCTCTTTCCTTTCAAGTTATTTACTTTCTCGCGCAGCGATATCGAACACGTGTGAAAATAAACACGATTTATAATAGTCCCGCACCAATTCATTCTCCGCCTCCCCTCTTGTATTTCGTCTTTTCTGTTATTGTTTCAACATACACACGGATTAGTATTATGAAAATAGGTTATAATATACACCTTGCTCGTGTACGCTTCGCGCGATACTTGCCTGTGCTGCTTCTCCTTTCTTACTCTTACTCTTACTCTCTCTTAATCGTTTATCGAGAGAGATTGGAGCTGTTTTCTTTCCTATTTTATTTTTTATCTCCGAGTTGTTTAAATCACAAACATTGAACAAGTAAATCGCTGCGAACGAATAAACATCACGACGAGCGACGAGCTGCTGCTGCCGCTGTTGATGCCGGTGGACAGTTGGGGTAGCTAACGACCGCGCCGACAGCCGAATCTTTTATAACAAGTTGTAATTGTTGTTGTTGTTGTTGACTTGAATAATATGTACACGTAGATCTTCTATTCTATTTTGGTAACTTGTCGTCGTCACGACGAATCTAATGAGAAACGGAAAAGGATAATTTGGGCGCGGTAGGTCAGTTATCTATCGGTTGACGTATCATCAGCTGATTTGGTGTTTAACTTGGCGAAATAAGCAGCGCAGCGTTGCTGCTGCTGTAACCGCTGCCGCTGCCGCTGACGAGACGAGTGACGAGTAGTATATATATATATCATCACTCTGTAAGTCTGTACGCGACATGCGCGAGCGACGCGAAGAATGCGGTGACGACGACGGTTTTCGCCACGAAGAAAGAACTGGCGATCCATGCGATTATAATTCGTTGGCCGGTTTATACTCTAAAACATAAACAATACGACCTACGAATCTTGGATCATTGTGCAATTTCATCGCGATTCATAAATCGCAATCGCACGAATGCAACTACGTAGTATTGTTCGTTCAAGATGAATTTGACAGGAGCGGGCAATCCGCATGGTAATGGCCTCTTGTACGCCGGTTTTAATCAGGATCAAGGTAATAATTGATAAAACATAATCACTGTCTTTTGATGCGATAATAATAAAATATATATATCGAATCGCGTGGGAAGAAAAACGACGACGTTACAATGCATGTGTGTTATTGGTTGTTATTGCGCGCGATGTGCGTGAAACAAGCAGTAAACATGTTGCGAGTTGCGAGGCTTGTATATAGTATCGCGATTGCGAAACTGCATGCCAAATTTCATGAAAAAATTACTTTTTTCGACATTCGCTACATATTTGAATAAACTTAAAACTCGTAAACGACGTCGTGGCAGCAGCAGCAGCAGCAGTAGCAGCAGCAGCAGCAGCACGACCCTCGCCTCTCGTGTTTTCATCGGGCTAACCTTACTTTATCGCGCGTTATTCGTCTCTCTCGTTGTTGTTGTTGTTGTTCGAAGGATGTTTCGCTTGCGGTATGGAAAACGGCTACAGAGTTTACAACTGCGATCCGTTGAAAGAAAAAGAGAGACACGATTTCAGCGATGGAGGACTCGGATATGTCGAAATGTTGTTCAGGTGTAATTATCTGGCGTTGGTCGGCGGGGGTGTCAAACCCGTATATCCGGCCAACAGAGGTATAATAATAATCATCCCCCCCTTTATCGAAGCGTCCGTCTTGTTCCTTTCTCTCATATTATCATATTATATCTCATATTTACAGTTATAATATGGGACGATTTGAAAAAAATGCCGGCCATCACGTTGGAATTCAACGCGCCGGTGAAAGGGGTCAAATTGAGAAGGGACAGGATAGTAGCTATTCTGGAAGGAGTCATTAAAGTTTATACGTTTACTCAAAATCCTCAACAGTTGCACGTATTTGAAACTAATCCAAATCCGCGAGGCTTGTGCGTCTTATGTCCCAACAGCAACAATTCTCTTTTGGCCTTTCCCGGCCGTAGAAACGGTCACGTTCAAGGTAATTGTTCATTTTTGTCTCATCGACGAGAGATGGTCACGATCCGTCCTAACATTGCCCAAACGACAGTCGTAGATCTTGCCAATACGGAGAAACAGCCTCTGAACATAGAGGCGCACGAGACTCCCCTCTCGTGTATAGCCCTCAATCTCCAAGGTACGAGACTGGCGACAACCTCCGAAAAGGGTACTCTCATAAGAGTATTCGACACTCTGAGCGGCGCAATGATCAACGAACTGCGAAGAGGAGCTAATCACGCCAATATCTATTGGTAATTAATATCGCACTATTTAATACGGATAATCTTAATCTGTGACAAAGCGTCTCTCTCTCTCTCTCTCTCTCTCTCTCCTCTCCTTCTCCTCCTCCGGTTACAGTATAAATTTCAATCACGACTCTACGTGGTTGTGCGTCGCCAGCGATCACGGTACGGTACATGTTTTCGCCGTCGAGGATCAAAAATTGAATCGTCAGTCGAGCCTCGCCTCCGCGACCTTTCTCCCAAAGTACTTTAGCTCCAGCTGGAGTTTCTGCAAGTTTCAAGTTCCCAGCGGGCCGCAGTGCATGTGCGCTTTTGGCGCCGATAACAATAGTATTATAGGTAATATATTCTTATCATCATTATCATTCATATTTTCATCATTTATTTTCTTATTCAATTTTTCCATCTCAATCTTCTTTCAAGTTATATGCGCGGACGGTAGCTACTACAAGTTTGTATTCAACAACAAGGGTGAATGTACGAGAGACTTTTACGCCCAATTTCTCGAAATGACGGATGACCGAATGTGACACGCCGCCGCTCCCAGCATCGAAAAGGAAGAGTAAAATAATGAGCAATCGACGTGTGGGATTCCAAACCCCCCCCTCGTACATGGACTGAAAATAAATTGACAAAATTATTATATTACACGAAGCGAATGACCAAGTTGTTGTTATTGTTGTTGTTGTTGCTGCACGATGAGCGTCATATCTCCCGCGGAACCTTACGGAAACCAAGGAATATTTTTTAACGAAACTCTCGATACTTGATTCATTTGAATTTTTTTCGAAAAAGAAAAAAAGGAAAAATTAAATTTGATAGGATGAACGCGCGCGGCGGTGCGGTGACGACAGCGGCGATTATATAATCGCGACGAGGCTTATTGGTTCACCGATCTCAACAATGATGATAAAAATAAATAGTAATAAACGCATCTTCGAGTATAAAGTAGGAAAAAAATAAAGGGGAAAAATGTGGAACTTGCGGCGGAGACAGTGCGCGAAAACTCTTATTGCACCATAGATCGTCGCATAAGCTTTATTCATTATTATCATCATAATATAAATCATATACAGAGATACGCGAGAGATTTCAATTAATAATTGTTATACATTTAATATTAATTGAGTATTTGCCATCGAGAAGAAGAGACGAAGGGACGAATAAGAACACAGCTAGGTTATTATTTCGAGGATAAAAAAGAATTTGTATTATTATTCAGAGCGCGAGATGGATTGCTGCTGGGCTGCTGGACTTGATCAATGCGCGCGCGCGCGGGCGGATATACGACTCGTTTTCAAAACTTGAAATCTCTTGTGGTGTTTTTTTTTTTTTTTTTTTTTTTTTTCCTCGATAATACGTCGAGAAGGAACATGGAGATGAAAATTTATTCTTTTCCTCTCACCGCTATAATAGCCTTTTTACGCGGTGCGAACCGATTTTTTGTGTTTCCTTCTCTTTTAATCGCAGTGCCCGCTTATTGTTGTTTCGACGTGTTTCGATTATTCGGAAAATCTACCGGTGCAGCAGCAGCAGCATAGCCTGCTTCGCAACAACACTTTTATCCATAAAAATGCTCAAACTTGGTACGGTTTCGTTGCCAATCGAGACGACGTCGTACATTCGGATATCGATTGTCTCGGCATGTTTTTCCGCGTATCGTGTACTTGATGCATCAAACCTTTTTTCCAATGGATACTCATGTATGTACTCCAGACAACGTACGTACTGTGAAAATGCATCGCCACACCGGTCAATTCGAGCAATACTGCGAAAATATAAATTTCATTAAATTTCTTTAGCGTTCTTGCGAGACGGAGAAAAATGTTTTGAAAAAATATAAAAACACCCGACTGAAAAACACTCCTTCAATCAAGAATAAAATAGTAGTAAACATAGAAAAGTCTGAAATAAAAAATAGATGTCGGGAGCAGGGGGCAGATGTCTTTATTCGCGATCAGAGACATCTCGCCCGACATATCTATTTTTTATTTCACAATCAGACTTTTTATTAATGTTTACTACTACTATTTTCTCAAGTGAACAAGTTTTTCAGTCGCGCCCAGCGGCGTCAGAGCAGTTATTGGAGAATAATATTTTTCGACTTACGAATCGTACATCCGGCTGCATCGAATTCATGCTTTTTCTTGACGAGTAGAATTATAAAGAGTACGATCTCAAGGGCATTCAAATAAATCCAGGGTAGCATGAATCGACGATGTAACTACAGAGACGAATATACCTATACCTTATTAAAACATCATTCATAGTTTCAACTCGCTTTTTATTTCTTCTTTTGCATTTTGTACTCACGGTCAAAACTCCGTACAGCAACAGTATTATGCATGACAAATGAGTTAGCCACAACATAAGATGGTACCACATCTCATCGACTTTGCCTGTTGAAAATACGTATTCGCAAATAATTCTCCGTTTCATTTTCTTCATCGCTCGCGCTCGCTTCCCGCGGTCACAAGCGTCTTACTATTGCTATATGTATATATTCTTCATCGCATTCGCGCATTATACTCTCAAACCTTTGGCATTATCACCAGCTATTTTCATTCTCTTGATGTTGACCCGCCGCATCGAATTGTCCTCCTCCAAGTATCCACGATCCATCGTATCCTCCGCATCTCTGGCAACCATCTCGCGTATATCAACCGCGTGTGTCAGTGCGAGAATACAAAAAGTCACCGCGATACCAGCTGCGAACTGCGCGATTCCAAACAAAAATGCGCTCAAACAAGCAGTATATCAACGAAACTTGTTGCATGCGATTATATTTTCTTTTCTTCTTATCTCTTAATTATTGTGTTGCGCGTTTTGACATTGTCGAAAATCAATAATAATAATCCATTTTCAGCCTCGCGGAGAAAACAGATCGCGCGCGCGCGCGCGCTAAGATGAAAAAAACAAAACACTTACCAGCTGAACTACGGCAATGAGGATGGTGCCCTGTTTCAGTGTGAAGCAGTGCAGAAAGTTGGTCAACGGTCTCGGCATTATAGATGAGTAAAACATTGTTGTTTTCCGCGCGCATTAACAATTTACCAATGAATATTCTTCGTCGATCGCGTCGTCGCGGGCTCGCATACGTTTTTTTACTCTTTTACACCAACGCGCGGATGAAAAAAAGCAGAAACAATCTGCTCCCCGTCGTTACAGAGTGTGCTTTATCCTATTTTTTTTTTTTTTTTTCGTATCGATAACTTTCCCATACGGGCGGGAGTAAAATCAATACAAATTTACCGTTACCGCGATTACGTGTAACCGCAATATAGTGAAAAAAAACATTTACGAAGGGTCTGTGCGTTGAGTCGATACCGCGGTGACGACGACGACGACGACGGCGGCGGCGGCAGCAGCAGCAGCAGCACCAGGAACAACCTACTTATTCATATCACTCAACAAAATTAAATTTTCTCGAATGTTGCCACAATAAACATTTTTCACAAATTTACTTAAAATCTAAAATGATGTATTCCGCGGGTGCTTTTAGCCAGATAAATATGAGAACGAGGGCGCGGAAACTTATTGTGACAACTGTTTTCAATCCATTTCAGCCCCCGTGTGCAACGACGCGACGAGTCTAAGGGTAAATGTGATACTTTCGGACATGCGCCAAAGTGTCTTGACCCACTACAGCACCTTCCAAGAAAACGCGACTACTATTCCCTGCTTATATTACTGCGAAATTCTTGAATATTTTTTTAAGCTGGCTCGAAAATAAATTTTGATAAAATTTCATCCTCTTTGCGCGCAATTGTTTTTCGTTTCATCAATTTATTTTATAAAATTCCTTCTTATTTTTCATGCATAATTTACGTATATAATAATAAATACAACGATCGTCGCATATTTTCGAAAAATTATTATTCTTTGTTCGATCTTGAATAATTGAGTGCGTCGTCGCGTTATTGCGCTGCTGCGTCATCATAATATAACAGTCGAGTTGGTGCTGCGGCGGCGGCGGCGGCGGCGGCGATGGATGATGATCGCGTAGTCATAGAAACAATCCCGTATCTGCTGCTTCTTCTTCTTGCTCACCCTCCTCCTCACTCCTTCCGGCGGAATTGAGAATCGAGTGACATGTCGCGCTACCAACCGGTGCCGATGTAGCGCGAGCTTGAGACGACGACGCTATTCGCTCTTAATTTTTTTCAAGTATTTGAAGAATTAGTAGAAATTATAAAAAGTAGGTATATAGATATACACTAGTTGGAATGAATGGAAATATTGAGCGGGTCGGTGTCGGGGTCGGAGCGTTTCACAATCCACCGAGAGCAAAATATAGCGAAGAAACGCGGGATCTTATAAAACGTGAGTCGCGCGCGCCTTATTTTTCCCTGCTCTCATCGTTCTAACCAATTATGTGCCAAACATTTTCAGTTCTTATGGATGAATCGAAACTGTCTATGATGCAAAGAAAATCAATACAAAAAGCCGTCGATCGCGGTGACTCACTGCCACCGCCGCTTCCATTCTCTGCTTCTTCAAGCAGAGCACACCAGCAGCAGAGAACAGGTCCGACGAAAGAAAGTACACAAATTACTTTTCCCTGTTATTGGAAAAGAAGATCGCAGAACGTAATTGCGAAAAGCGGTGCTTATGAGAGAGAACAATACAGGAGAACTTGGCCTTTGCGTAAATATATTTTCAACCACACACGCACACGCACACGCTGCACCTAATAACGCAAGCAAACGACTATATCTGAATCTGCTGCTGCTGCATGTATAAAATTTCAATAATTTTCATTTGAAATTTGCAGCTAACAAAGAAATGGAAAAACGTCATCTCGCGTGCATGATGGCATATGGAAAAGACATGCCGCCGACTTGTCGCGGACCAAAAATTCTCCGTGAAAAACGATACGAGGCCGCCGATGCGTCTCACAGCAGCGACCCTCTTGATCACCGTGAGTCGCGCCTCACCATCAATTTATTATATATATATATATATATATATATATATATATATATATATATATATATATATATATATACTATATATCATGCATAATCTGCTCATTTCAACTGATTCGCCCCGTTTTTTCTTCTAATACCCAGTGATTCAAGGTATTCGAGAAAGAATAGAATTTCTCAATGACATGGAAAATTTGGGCCAGGGTAAAAAGTATCGACCAATAATTCACCAGGAAATTGCCCAGAAAATTCGTAAGATCGAGTCATTCGACTCGAGTCACAAATCTAATGAAATAACCGAGGAGTTGAAGAATTATAAATATCAATTACCCCCACCGAAACCATTTCCCATGGGAGAACTCGAGGATTCTTAATATCCGCGATTGTGTATGCACGTTTCTTTTTTTTTTTTCTCAAATAAATCTTAATGAATTTGTGTCTTTCCGCTTTTTATCAAACTCGCTGGAATCATCTGTCATGACTCTTGTCGACGATTGTCGGAAATTAATTGAATAGAAAAATTAGGAGAAAAAAAAATAAAAAAATTCCATCAAGTTGGCCAATATTTTTTTCATTTCGAGATTTTATAAATTTTCAAAATCGTAATCGCGAAGCACAATCGTTTGTGTCGGTTACAAATAATTTTATAAGATATTAAGTTTCTCCGTTTCAACGAAAGTTGATTTAAAAAAAAAAAAAAAAAAAAAAAAAAACATTTGATACGGTCAGTATATTTTTATCAAATTGTAAATTATTCAACATTTTTCAAAGACTCATTCGTTCGCTGTAAAAAAACAAGAATGACATTTCCTTCCGGTAAAGATAAATTAATAAAGTTGGAAAATACCTCAACCATTTTTTATATTCAAAAGCGCAAATTAATAATAGCATCGAGAACATGCGGAGCCGCTGGAACCGGCTAGGCGCGAAATAAAATAATTCAGCGGAAAAGCAGCTCTACTGCACTGAATCAAATAAAACGGTGAATATAATTATCCAATTTATAATCTATCATGTATTATTTATTTATGAATATGTTCAATACAATGGAATTTGCATTGCATCAACGAATTCACGGTTATACACAATTTAACTTATAAAAATAATCATCAGAATTTTTGCCCATTGTGCGTTTCAACATTTTTTAATTTTTTGCAATTTAAGTTTCCACGACGTTGCCTGCTGCTGCTGCTGCTGCTGCTGCCAATGGCCAAATTGAAATTTCAAACTTCAATTCCTTTTCTTTCTTTAATTAATTATTTGGGAGCAAGTTCGTAAGGCGCGACGAGCTTCAGCTCCTTGTCAATCGGATTCACGAACAAAAAATTTTGAATCTGCGCATAATTCCCGCTCGCGGAGCGTTACAACAAAAAGTATACTGGAAGCTGCCCTATAAGAACGCCGCTACTTCGCTCTCCTTGTTTTGGGGTGAAACTCTGCTATCTTTCTATCTATCGCCCCCACAGGTAAGGAGTACAGTCCACAGAAAAGTTTATGACAAAACTTTTTACGCGTATCGGAATACTGTCAAGTTTTTTTATACTTTTGACAACGACTGTACCCGCAGGGTATGCGCGAGAGAGAGATAGGCTTTCACCCCAGCCCAGCGACTATCTCTCTCGTCGCTCGCCTTCCTCCAATATACTTTTAGTAGTTTAGTGCGGACGACGACGCAACGGACGTCATACCCCCCCTCCTCGATCATCGCCGAAGTTTTATCGACGCGACGACGGCTGACAACTACGGGGGGGGGGGGGAGGATAGGGGCTTTTTGCAGTATTCACCCGCCGAGCAGCGCCGCGACGATTCGCCGCACAAGCACAATTGTTGGACGACGCCGCCGCCGCCGCCGGCCCATGTGATTAAATATTATTAGTGATAAAATGTTGAACGGTTGGAATAGTCTTATTTACGTATTCGCACCGTTGTTATTCGTATTCGGTTTGGTACGAAAGTGTCGTGAACGAACGTGGGGAACGTGCAGAGATACGAGCAATCTGCAAGGACGAGTTTATCTCGTAACCGGCGCAAATTCGGGCATTGGCAAAGAAACCGTTCGTGAACTCGTCAAACGAAATGCACGTGTTATTATGGCCTGCAGGAATGTCGATAGCGCGAGAAGCGTCGTATCGGAAATTCGCCGAAAAACAACAACCGGCGAAATGGTCAGTCGCGCCGCACGGCTGCTAGTTTTCTTTTCTTTCTGCATCATCATCAATCATCACTCGTCCATCTCGCGTCTACGTAGTTTTTCTTATGTTTACTTTTTTCATTCAGATTCCCATGAAATTGGACTTGGCTTGTCTCGATTCGATACGCGAATTCGCAGAATCCGTTCTTCGGGAATTTCCCAGAATCGATGCTCTGATAAACAACGCCGGTGTTTACGTACCTACGAAGGATCGAGCGGTGACCAGCGACGGATTCGAAATACATTTTGGAGTCAATCATTTGGGTCATTTCCTTCTTACCAATTTGCTCTTGGAACGCCTTGGGGAATCCGCGCCCAGCCGGTACGATGCACTCATGCCCCTCCCTCCCCTCTCTCTCACTATATATATATATATATTATTTGTTCGTTGTATCATCCAGAATCGTCGTGGTCACTTCCAAACTCTTGGAATCGGGTACCATCGACTTTGACAATTTGAACGGGGAATCGAGACCCGCTCCGACCAAAGGACGAATGAATCCCTGCTACTGTAATTCCAAATTAGCCAACGCCTATTTCGCCATGGAATTGTCAAGGAGAATACAAACTTCAGGGGTTAACGTTTATTCGGTTTGTCCCGGATTTACGTATACAGGACTTTTTAGATACGTCAAGCGAAGCTGGTTTCACTACGTCCTCTTTTCTCCGTTTGCTCTTATATTCCTGCGCACCGCTTGTCAGGTTATCAAAACTTTTCAAATATACGCCCTACCGGCGTTAAATCCTTTCAATTGCGTTATCATAATTTTATTCTTTTTATCCCCCCTCTAGGGAGCTCAAACGGTGCTTCGCTGCGCGACGGATCCCTCTCTCTCGGACGAAAGCGGCCTCCTTTATCGCGACTGCAAAGTTTACAAACCCAAGAAAGAACTCACTCCTGAAATCGGTCTCAGGCTTTGGGAAGTTAGTGCCAAACTCGTAGCTTTTAACGAAAACTCTAATCGTAAAGATGATTCGTCGACAAATGACTAATAAATTATTTTTTCATTCCGAGAGTTGATGTTATTATTATATTTGAAATAGTGCCGTTAGGTCGCGACGACGAACTTGGTTGCGACCAAGCGATGAGAATACCGATTTTTCTCGCGCTATTCATGTATATATTCGGAGGTGGTAGATAATATATTATTTGTAAATCGTACACATGTACAACTTGCCGCCGCGCGCGGTAAGCCCAATGCCGTGTCAATGCTCACAGCAGGATAATTATCAAATTTTCAAATGTACCAAATAAGAGTCTCAAACTTTTACGAATCAACAAACTCGCGTTACGAGTTTTACATTATTATATTGATCGATCGGTGAATATGGTTACAAGAGCGGCGATTTTAATCACATTTTTATTCGCAATCTGCACTATTGTTTGCCTTTTTTATTTCATTCATCGCTTCATAAACACGCGCACCGCTGCCGCGCGAGGTATCGTTGCAGCAGGGTAGGAGGATTCATTCGTGACTGAGGTATTTGAAGCAGCGATATATAGGCACGCACGGTACGACGAGAAAAATATACATGTGTCAACATATTGTACGTATATCCGCTTGCAAGTATACCGTCAGTCAATTGCACTATATTTATTAACAACATTCTCGATGTTGCGAAACATCTACCATTCTTCAAGACAGAGTTTTAGTAAAAATAAAAAATACCATTCCGCGGACTCTCGTCGTGCGATGACTCTGTTGCTGTTGTTGTTCGCATTATGTATTTCCGTTAATTCGCTCTATTTTACATGAAATACGCGTGTAAAGAGGTGGAGTTATCATCATCACAGCAGGCATCACCCAACTTGTATACAAATCCAATATGTTGCACGCGTGAGGAAAATTTATCATTGGACGACGAGTAACATTGAAGCAGGGGCGGGGGGGGGGTCACAACAAGAGAAAGTTGCTCGAATGGAAAGAAAGAAAAATATCGTTACATACGAGGTTTCATAACTTTAAAGCTAGTTCGTTTACTGGCCAATGCTTCGGTTCTTGCGAACACGCTTTCGGAACTTCGCCGTATGGAATCGATGTAGTCGGTAGAGGCACGGAATTCACACGCCGCAACCTCGTCATCCTTTTTAGCATGAGCGTGGCAATTGTATTTCGATGACGCGCATCTACTATTCTCGTCCAGTAGCTGCAGCATGAATGAAACAAGAACCGTGTGAGAAAATGAAAAAATGGAATTGTATCGATCGCGCGGGTTCAAAGTTCAGGCGAACGGAAATTCGTTAACAATGATTCGACCGAATTCGCAACGAGCCGAATTGTGCGAGCGGAGAATAAATAATTGTTTTTTCTTTTTTTTCTTTTTTTTTTTTTTTTTACTCATACCAACTGACTGTGTTCCGCCGTCGTAATCTCTTCCGAACTCATCGAACTCGGACTCGAGCCGGCTCTGCGAATGCCGCTATCGAGTCTATCCTGAGTATTTTTCTCATCCAATCTGGCAGAAAATTGAGAAAAAATTTCATAATTGCGAAATGGCACGCGGGCGCGCGAGCACGCACGTACAAACCAAATAACAAAGTAAACAAACTCACTTTCCTGATTCTGATTCATAGCCGCGTTGTGTTGTCGTCGAATCAGCCGACAATTTATTTTCCGGATAACTCGAAGCTGTTGAGCAAACCTCGTTAGATACAGAAATCTTTTTACAATCGTAACTACGAGAGCGCTTGTCGTCCAGCGACGCGCGAGAGTTGTCCAATCTGTACTCGCTATCGATAGTAGATATATTCGATAATAAATTATATTCGGAGCGTTGTCCAAGCTCGGTGAGAGTTTCTCGGCTCTTGTCAGGATCGTACAGTGAATAAGCATTGGCGGTGCTCCCACCGGACGACAAGCTCTTGCCGTCGGTATCATTGCGAACGACCGAGCTCTCGCCGCTGGTTTTTCTCAAATCCCTCGAATCATGGTTCAACATCGTTAAATCGTCGTTCGGACTAGATTCATCCATATCATTCTGACTTGCGCTCAGCGCCATTTCGCAGCTGCTTATAGAGTTGGAACTTCGCTGTTTCGAGCTCGTAGAATCTTGAGTCGTTTCCGACGAAGCTTCCGTTTTAGATACCGAGACCGGTGTGACGATCTCAATATCTTTCTCGATAACATGCAAATTCGTTGGTAACCGTTGGAGGAACCTGTCGTCGCCCCGAGACAACGATCCATCAACTTCCTTTTCAAGAGTCTCATCGCTGCTCGCTGTTATTTCACGAGCTAACGAAAGATGCTTAGTCGCGGCGTCTATCGCACTTTCCTCCGATTTACAAATGCGTTTCGATCGGTTGCTCAGCACAAGCGAATGCGACGATGGTGCATTATCCAGGCCTTGATCCAAAGACGAACCCAGACTGCTCTTGACGTTTCTCAATTGGTTTCCCTCTCCTCCTCCTCCTCCCCTACCCCTCGCCATATCCAATTTAGCCGTTGGCGTAAATTTTTCAAACGTTCCTTTCTGAATCGGTGGTGTTAATGGCGGCGCCGCCGCGTTGTTGCGCTTCCCGTTTCCTCCTCCCATATCCGTGTCCAACGACGAACCGGATAACGTACGTTTTGAACTATCCAGACTGCGTGCGCTCATAAAGATATAAAAATCAAACGAATGATAATATTTCAAAACTTTGTTTGCTCATTCTTACTTACGGCTCATTCGGTGGTTTTACATTGATCATAAGAGACGTTAAATTCGGCAAAGTAGCTCTCAAATCAAAGGTCGGCAGACCGCAGTACCATCGAAGTTGAGCAATGTTTTTGTTCAAGAGATAAACCGCGTAGTGAAATTGGAGCTTATCTTTGCTCCGAGCGAATAGCGGAAACCTGATCGCGAACGACGTTCGGGGAAAAACAAACAACAAAAAAATCAAAAATCACGGACGATAAATAATCTAGTTTCAAGTTTAAAAATCACGAGTACATCGCTTACTGCCTCTCGTTGTCAGGAAGGCTATCGGTGACGTGATCAACGACACGGCTACGAGATCCGTAATGCAAGATTGGATATCTCGTTGGTACATTGAGAAAATTGGCAATCATCCGGGTGGTATGAGCGACGAAACCCAGAGCAACGGCAACTTGAGTATCATTGGACGAATCCAATTCCTCGCTATCCGGCAAATGCACATTATTTATGGTATACATTTTTTCTTTCTCCCTATCGATTGGATATATCAGACCCAATTCGGAGATCAATTGGCGACGTCGGTGTGCCAATTTGGAGGTTGTTTGGATGTAAATGTCTCGCGTTTCCGAATGACTCCGACGCCATTCTCGTAATCTCTCCATGTCCTTGTTCAGTTCTCGATACCTCTCCATCAGCTCCGAGCCTGATTCCAAAAGAAAGCCGGGGGAAAAAAGAGGATAATAAAACACACACACACACACGCGCGCGCGCGCATGAGTATTCAAGAAGACTCGATATACAGGTGGGAAAAATCGTACCATGATCCTGATTCTCCTCCATAATATTCATACGCAATTGATTCAAACTTCTCAGTTTGCCCATTTTTCTTATTCTCTCTTGTTCCAACAATTTTGTCCGAAATTTAGCAATCTCGAGTTCCTTTCGTATTCTCAAGATCTCAGCCTTCTTCTCTCTGCTTATTTTCTTCGGTTGCAACAATCGATTGAGCGAGGTTTGTTTGTACTTGGGCGATTGAATTTCGTCACCCGAGGCTATTCTCTCCCGCAGTATCCGTAACGATTCCGTTTGTTGTTTCAACGCTTGCATTTTGCTTCTCAGACTCGTGAGCTTAACGACGGTGTAGCTGTCGCGTATCTCGATCGATGGTATCGACATACAAAGATATCGCTTATCGTCCGAATTCTTATAGAGACAGTACGAGGGAGCAAAAAAACCACCGTGTAAATGAAATATCAAGGAATCGTCGCGCAGTATCGTATCGAGATTCGATGGTAATTTCGGTCCGATATAAGCCAGGCCGGTGAAAGATATTCCCCACGCGAGTACGCTCACGTCCGAGATGGGATCCTTGAAATTTTTTCTCCTCCACAGACGTACCACAATTTCTATGAAAAAAAATATTTTGAAACGTCGTATAAAATTTTCCATTGGGAAATAGGTAACGGCGCTATAACGCAAAGAGAAAAGATAATTACCAGCGGCGGCGGACAATCCTGTCGCGTGAATGGCTGGCACTTCCAGACTGGCCCACCTTGCGCTAACATTGTCAATAGGTTCGCTAGTGAAAAAAGGCGATGACATGCTGGATCTGTGGAGGGTATAGTAGAACCAGCACGTTTCGTGCTTCTTATCCGTTTCCAACTTATATCCGATAACCCGAACGAGACTTCTCAGTCTCAACTGTCAAACAATTAAGATATATGGTCAATGCGGACGGGATTGTAGTATACCTTCATACATTTTTCACGAGGATGCAAATGAAAAAGTCGATGATTATGAAATCCGAATGAGAAATACCTGCTGCGTAGCGAGGGGAAGCCAGGTTTTGTACCGCGGTGCGATACGCGGTTGAAGCGTTAGATCCAAATCCCTGACGAAACATTGCGAGCTTTTGCCATCCATCCTTGCTCGTGCTCATGGCATTGAAAAATGTGTTGTCTACCGCCGCAGCGCAAACCCCCCCGTCTAATTTTTCAATCTTTCAATATACCCTGCTGCTGTTTAATGCTGTAAATATAATATAACTTGTCTCGCATAAATATATTCACAGGTTATACGTTCGGCAGGCGGTTCGATTTGCTCGCCGAACGCGTCTCATATAACACCAGCACACGATATTAATAAAAAAAATAAAAAAAAACAAACAACTTACTTAACAATGCTTGTATTTTATATGCTATTGTGACGCTCAATATCAGCTGTTGTTTTTTTTCTCCCACTTTTCTAAATATAATCGTAACGCACACCCCGCCGACGAGCCGCGATGTGATATTCTTTATTTTATCCGTTATTATTCGCTGCTTTTACCGCTGCTATATGAGAAGAACATATCATTACGTTTTCACGCAACGAATCCCCATCCGCGTATCGTTGTTGCACCGCAATTGTCTTTGTCTTTATGATTGGGGCTGGCTCCGGTCTACGCTCTGCAGCGTGTTGACCATACGGCCATGTACTCATATAGTTTTATTTGCTTGCGTCGAACTGGACCTACGATCTTTAAGGTGGATTCCGAACCACCGATTGGTAACTTTATTGCTTGCGCCGAAGATGAGAGCTCAGAAAAAACACACAGTGGCAATTTTTATGGCGTCGGGAATCGAACCCGGACTCACTGGATAAGAGCCGGTCACGCTACCACTGTGTCTGCCTCTCCCCTTATGCACCGCAATTAAAATATAAATTTCCGCGATTTTCACTGAATATTGACAGCCAACGACGATGTTTAGGGAGGGCGCTTAGCTAACTTAGCTTACTTGTGGTCCATATCAAATATCAAGCGAGACACGATCCCCCCGATCCCCGAGATCGACTGCCGTAAAGTTAGCCGAGCAACTTTTAATTTTCCACTTTTTTATAATAAATATTGCACGGTGGTCGCGCGGTGGTCACCGGTAGCGTAATTAAAATACTTGGTAATTTATATTTTTCAATAAATGAATAATTCAAAGTTCTGACATCAAGTTAGACGGCCAAAGTTAATTTTGCGCAAAATGATTTAGCTGACATGCTTAATCGATGCAGAATCGCTTGGCGGTCACAGATCGACAAGTTACAACCTTTGGTAATTATTAGTAGTTCATTTAAAAAACATTTTAAAGAAATCAAGATTTCGTCACAGCTGGTAGGGGAATATGGGGCAAAGTGGGCCACCACAAAATTGCGATTTCTGGGGTAAAGTGGGCCACCCTAAATTTCAAACCATTCATCATTTAAATTATATTATCAAAGCTATACATATTTTTGGAGCCGATCCTTTCGTAATTATTCATTATCCCATAAAACAACTGCGAAGGAAAGAAAAGTGAAAGCTACAACAATTGACTATCATTTATATTATTCTCTGATTATTCGACTTTTTTTCTTTAATCGGAAATTAAAGAGAGAAAAATGAAGTTCACATTCGAGTTTATATAATTTATTATAATTTACTTCCAATAATGGCATATATAATTGATAGGAAAACGGTGAAAGAATAGCGGCGTGAAAGAACGATATTAAAAGAAAATTGAATCTGCATTTGAATTACTAAACAGATACGTCGTTTTTATTAGGAAACAAAATACGATTTTGATTTCTCAATAACACTTCAGTGTATCAAGAGACTCTGTAGAGTCTTCGGACAAGTATTATCCCTATATAAACCATTTCGCGGTGGTGGGGGTATATTCATTATATGAAAACAAATTTATACGAAAATGAGATGTTTTTTCTCCTCAAACTGTTGAAAAGTTGCTGCTATACTGCGAAATATAATATGAAAAATGCGAAATATATTGTTGATTTCAAATGATGACATATATATATAAAATATTGGATTAATTGTAGATATCGGAATTAATTTCCAACGAATTTCACCCTTTCTTTTATTATAAACGTTGATGGAAATTAATTTCCATACCTAATAGTTCCCTGCTCTATATACTCAATGAAATATTTTACACCTCCGAGAACAGATTTCCCAGAAGATCATCGCTAGTGTCTCGTCCTTTCTTCTCGATAATTTTGCTTCTGTAGTAACTAGTATAATGACATGGTATCGGTTTAAGAGATTGGTCGTACAACACTTTGGTTGGCCTGAGGCCGTAAAAGTCGTCAAGAAATGATAGGACAGCTTCTCTATTCTGCAAATTATTAAATATCTGTTTATCTTTTTTTGGAAGAACTTTTTCAAGCATGAAGACGAGATGGTGGTGCATACACAGAAAACTTGTTGGTATTGTGCTAGTTATATTGAGCCAATCTTGCACACAGCTCATGGGTGTAGAAGGATATCCAGCGAAGAGACCTGGATTAGAGAGAATTCCATTGGCCGTCATGATACCGTTACAATTAGAATTCTTGTATAATTTTTCGGCATCGGACAGAGTTTTGACATCGCCGTTGGCGATAATAGGAATATTAAGAGAATCCCTCACGCTTTTTAATCCCTGGAGGTCAATTGCTTCTTTCCTCATTTGCGGCGTTCTCGCATGAACGGTAATGAACGAGACGCCCGCTTTTTCCAACGCACGTGACAAATTTATAGTCTCGCGGATGTTTTCAAGCAATCGAATTTTCACAGACACAGTAAAGGAACCGGGAATTCGATTTTTCACTTGCATTACCATGTCCTTTACCAATTGAGGCTTTGTCAACAAATCACATCCATAACCGCTCTTAATGGCCCAGCGTTGAGGACAACCACAATTCAGATCCACTCCACTGCAGTATCTATTAATTTTATACAACACAGTAGGCGATAAATGTGAGTTTCTAAAATTTCAATGAATCTCATTAAGTACCATGTTCAGTGTGAATATTTCAAATGTATTGATCATTCAGATTTATTAAGTTTTCTCAAATGAATTTGATCGAAAATATTCAAAAAGATGTAGTACTTAATTTACAGAGGATACCAATTCCTCAATTCATTATTGATTTATCTCAATGACAAATGTAAAATTAACAGGCGGTTAAGGCTTTGTCCAGAATCAAGTTTTCAGAATTCTACATCACATAGTCGAAGTGTTGAACAATTTTTGTATAGCCATACTAGACATTCTTTTGTTTTATTGAAAATTCAGTGGAATAGTTTAATCAAAATGACTGTACTAAATTATTTCTCTTCTGAATGTTGGGTCATGATTCAATTTCAAATTATCAATGGTCATATTGTCATAGCATGTTTGAGCAATCTCATTAATGAGTAGCAGAATGGCATGGTATGTTAAATGCATCTCTAAATTGTAGTCCAATTAACGGTTTTTTAATTAACATTATGTACAAGCTAGTGCCTGTAATCAGGACCGGTGTGTTGAGATAACATACGGCTGAACCAGTTGAGCAGCATTCACAAAGTCATCAGGGTTATTGGCAGCAAATTGAACAATCAGTGGCTTGTCACTTTTGTTGGTAACAAATTCATTTTCCCTGGCCTGAGAGGATTGAACAAAAGAATCAGCAAGTATCATAGGAGTGAAGCAAATGTCACAATTGTATCGCCGCACCAGTGCACGGAATGGTAATCTGTCAAAAATCATGTAATTAATTTCATGAAATTTATAGCTAGTCAGATAATAAAGTATTCACATGATGATGCTGAAGTTTACATTATTGCAATACAACTTCTGAAATTGCATTGTTTCCTTTATCGGGACCAAAAATCAATTCGTATTATTACGACACAGAAATTGGACAGTCTTTTTCGTTGAGTCTCAACAATGAAATTTGTAAACGCCATTGAAAGGTTTTAAAAATCAATAAATTAATGAATAAAACATATTTTTTGGTCGTGTTTCAATAATGCAAACTCCAATGTTATTTCATATGCGCCTGTCTCACTTGCTGTAGCGAACCATGGGAGCGCAAACTTTTATCATTTTTGGTTCTTGAAGTAATTGTACGATGTCTACAGTCATTTTGTCCTGTAAATACCACCATTCAAGTTAACAATAACATCGATAACTAGATCGTTCCAAGAACAGTGCGTTTCCGTCGGCGCGGTTAGACAATTACAGATTCGCTATCGCGACTTTAGATTTAAAAATTCATATGAATAGTTTTCATAGTTCATAGTTTTACTGATTATAATTTATTTTTATCAGTTGCCCAGAATATACCCTCACTTTTCATCCGTCGCGTTTCTGTCAAAATATGGGTTCTCTTCGACTACAGCTGATTCGGACTGGTCAGACCACGGTCGTACATACAGGTCTGGAAACGACGGTGGTGGGGGATGGGTCGCTTAACGTCCAGTGTTTGTAGCTTCCATGTTTGGCCGCATGGTGCGCATTGGAAAAGAGATGTTGTGTGCGAAAGAGACAGCCATATGTCTCTTGGGCACAGTACATACACTTTCATTATAATTTTTTCGTATGAAAATCATTATTGTTTTTCGTTGAAATCGTTAGTTCAGGGAAATAAAAATAAAAAAGGACAAGTGGAGTTTTATGATAGACATAGGACTGGGATCAAGCAGGAGAACGTGTTCGGGAAAAACCTTGTAGATGTTTTGAAACTACTTTTAATTTTTAGCCAGTCTTGACAGTTTTTTTTTAGTAGAAGACTCAAGTGTTTTTCACAAACGTATTGAGATGTTTTTAGTTTCACTCCGGGAATTGCTGCAGTGAGGTACCGCACAGGATTTCGTCATTTTCATGCAATCAATGTATTAAAGATTTTTAAATTGTTACACGAATAATTTTTGACGAAATGAATATGGAGAACACGTGAAGAGAGAACATTACGGTTTAAATTAGGCCTGTATATAACTTGTAACATCCCCCTATCACAGCGCTATGCCGTGGCAGCGGTGAGAAAGAAAAGCTTGGACATTGAGAGGCGCACATGCTGCCTATGCAATACTATACTGTCGTTTCCAGACCTGTATGTACGACCGTGGGTGTGCGTAAGATAGGAAGGGCCGATTAGGCCGCTAGCGTAAGTCACTGACCGATGATTTGGTCACAATGAGAGAGAGAGGCGAGCGTAACGCGAGCGAGGCGTGGCCCGTAGGGCGAAGCTGCTGGCCCTCATTTGGCAATTTACGTACTCTCGCGGATTCCTCCGCCCCTCTGGAGTCTTAAGGGACCTGCACACGACGCTTGTTTTCGTGCTGGATTTCGTGCGTGATATGATTTTGTATATCTATATACATGTGTATATAGATATACAAAAGTACATCACGCAAGAAATCCAGCACGAAAACAAGCGTCGTGTGAAGCGAGCTTTACCTCCGGGATGGTGACAGCCCTAGGGGGCTGTCCCGTTACAATAGATTTTTGTTTTTGATTTTCCCAATTTTTTAATTAATTTCCGACAATCGTCGATTTTGTCTGACCCATACAGCATTCAATCACCGACAACGCGAGCCCGACAACCGATTTACGTTTAAAAAAAAAGTCAAAAATCGACAATCAATCGGCCAAGTTCACAGAGGTCGCAAAAAGTTTGTCTTCAAGCTGCCCATAAAAACTGGGCCTATCTAAAGCTTGCTTCACACGACGCTTGTTTTCGTGCTGGATTTCTTGCGTGATGTACTTTTGTATGTCTATATACACATGTATTTAGATATACAAAATCATATCACGCACGAAATCCAGCACGAAAACAAGCGTCGTGTGCAGGTCCCTTTAAGCTCGCTTCACACGACGCTTGTTTTCGTGCTGGATTTCTTGCATGGTGTACTTTTGTATATCTATATACACATGTATATAGATATACAAAATCATATCACGCACGAAATCCAGCACGAAAACAAGTGTCGTGTGAAGCAAGCTTAAATCTGACTTCTTTGACCAGGTTAAATCGCCGCCGAACACGGACGCGATAAAGAATAAAAACAACTCCTTCCGCATATTCTCTATGGACCATATCAAAGGACGGAAGAAAACACGGGAGTTGACATATTCATCCGTCAGATAAAATAGAATCATTATTATTTATTATGGAGGCTAGCGAATTATACAATTTTTCGATATCGCCTGTGGTCACAGGTTCTTTCGTACTCGATTGGTCAGGAGATAATCACATTTCATTAATAACGCATCGTGGAGTTCATGTATTTGTAAGTTGATCTGTCCATTGAATTCTCATTTTATTGCGCATGTTTTACGTTTCATATATGAGCGGTTCAATGAAAGAATAGAACATTTTGATCAATTTATTTTGTTCCTCATGAGTTTCTTGGTTTAGAATCTGTTTTTACTTTTTCATATTTTATTTCTATTATTTTTAACTGTTGCTGCAATAAATTAAAACAAATAATCACTTTAAAAAGATATTTGAATAATCATAGAAAACCATGAATCGTGGAGAACCAAATCAATTAATATGAATTTGAAATGAGGCAATTAACGAGCATCTTTTGACAGGAATTTGTGCCACATCCAACATGTATGTATCCATTTCTGAGGCTGGCAAGGAGCTTCATTTACCCTTCAGAATATATGCCAACGAAAACGTACGCGCGTGTTGTCTCTGAAAGCTCGAGACGGATGAAACGTGAGGAAATTTATAAGCTTTTTTTAGATGAGGCATTAACGCCTGAACTAGAGGACAAAACTGACCCAATACCAAGAATAATCAATATTGTCTGGTCCCCATTGAACTTGGTAAAGCCTGGAAAATGCCTATGCGCAATCGTCACATCGCACGGAAGTATTGAAATCCTCATTAAATTGGGCAACGAGTGGTTATCCATGTGGAATCTGACCGAGCGATGGACAAAACTTGTTGAGGCTGAATCAAAAATAGACCCAGTTGTTATGGCAGCAAATATGGAGCAGGGAATCATGTGGGTTGATCATTTAAAGCGTTTCTTGGGCACTGCTGCAAATTGGAGTTCAATTTTTCAAGATCGAGACAAGAAAAACTTTGCTTGGCTCACAGTCGCTTTTCGAAGCTGTGAAATAGTAGTTGCCAAAGTACGAGAGGTAGATGAGCTAACTGACAGAATCGAAGAACCTAGGATCGTTTATAAATGTTGTTTAGAGACGAAAGCAAGGATCGAACGGTTGCTGTGGATTACGCTCAAACAGCAGAAATCCCACGTAATTATCGTCGCTTACGCTGATGGCAGAATTCATGGCCTTAATCTCGATGAAATCGATGGAAAATTAGAGGAAAATCGATTATTAAAATATGAGGATCGCTCCGATCTTGTCAAAATTACTTCCATTCAATTATTCGTCGAAGTTGATGGGAATCACGTTGTACTCGTAACAAAATCGTCTTGCCTGATCGCTCTGAGCCTCAATCATAATGGGGAGTGCTACAAAACGAGATACCTCAGAATTAATGGATTTTTCATTACGGGTAATATTGCTCAATCCATATCAAAACGGGAATCTGAATGGGGACCTTAAAACAGTTCAAGTTTTGAAACTTCTTTTGCTTTTAATAAAACAAATTCTTTCGAAATTCTTAGAGAGATAGGTTGAATTCCATGCGGATGTAATGTTTTTTTCTAATTGTAAGAGTTTTGAAGAATTTTTTCCCTGACAATTTCGGATGGAATTGTTTAGCAAACGTCAATTACAATTTTCAAATTAATTCTATTGGGCTACACAGATGGAAATCGAGAAATCCCGTAATATTTTTGTCTTGCAAAAAAATGCACGTGCTCCCATGCACGCCAATGGAGAATCATGTGGTTTTAAATATTTCAAAACATGCGTACAAAAGGAAAATATTGTTCTACTGAAACTTCCTCGATTCCTCAGAAGCCGAGGAAACAAATAGCAAAAATTCTTTTAGCGATCCAAGTCAGATTTCTCTCTTGATTTCAAGTCGATTTCAATTCATATTTTTTATCAGCCTCTTCTGGTAATTAATGGAAGTCATCTTCTAGTATATTATAATCAAGAGATTTATTTGAGTCCCAAGCACTCGCCGAATATATATATTTACCCCTATTAAAACGATTTGCTGTACGGGTGGTGAAAATTTCATAACGCTTTAGCTAATTTAATGTTCTATAAACGATTTACAGGTTTAACAATCGTGAGCAGAGAGAAAGTAGTGGTAACGACTCAAAATGGTAAACTATTTGCGATTACAATACCAGAAGAAGCTAATTTGAGTTACGAGGCAGTGAGCAATGATTTGAAGAGCAATAAAGTCCAATACGTCGGGCTTGTGAGTTCCCGGAACAGTACGATTTTGTTAAATGTCACTAGTCCTGATTGCATCTTCGATCATTTGATAAATCGAGAGCCGAGTGCGCTCCAAGTTTTCCGACTTCTGAGCCAAGAATGGGATCCCTGGCGCTTGATTCAAAACCAGCTCCATTTGAAAACTCCAATCCGATATTATTGGGATTGTCTGGAATGTTTAAGAATTATCGCGGCGAAAAGCGGCTCTGAGCCAGCGAGAATTTTTCCAAAAATTGAAACTAATTTGGATTCACTGGATGTCGACGGACTGCGCATTGTAATGTGGCTGACTTTGATGTTGGAAATTCTTGAAAAACGGCAATTTTTGAAGAGCGTCGAAAAAATTGTTGGCCACATTTCCGAAGCCGAACCACTCATTTTTTTGCTAAGTGGTTGCGATCTTTTGGTTCGTCTCATGAAGAAAGGCTTCTCGTCTCTCAACGATGATGAAAAACGTTGCGCGAGTTTCTTGCGAATGTATATGGAAATATTTCTTGCCGGTGAGGAAGAAGACGAGACTAATTCTGGGGGGACAATCGAGAAAATAATGCATGATTTTCGGGCGAGTGGAATTCTTATAAATTCCGTAGAAACTGAAACATGCAATTTGTGTGGTGTAATTTTGACCGAATTGCCGTGGACTATAGAGTCTTGTCCCTCTGGCCACAAATTGCCCAGATGTTCTCTGAGTCTGCTCCAAATTACTCAAGTCAATTTCCGATCTTGCCCCGTTTGTACCCGTTTATATCATCCCTTCCTCGATCAAATTTATCCACAAATTCGATGTATATATTGCGACGTTCCTCCAATTTACGACTACCGGTTGAGATCTTCGGCTCTCGACGACGTGGAAAATAAATGGAACAATCTTTCGAGACGTCCAGTCGAAAATATTGAAAATACAAAAAATCCCATCGAGTCCCACGAATCTACCAGTGAAAAAATGAAGAAACGTAGCGTCAAAGACGCACAAACTTTCGCCGTTATTGTCAATCGAGATCAACACGACGACTCACTCATCACAGAAACATGGCAAAAATTTTAGATCGTTAGTCCCTCATTTTGGGCATGAAGAATTTAATAAAATGGAGAAAAATTCTTTTTTTTTTTAGTATTGATTTTTAAAAAAATATCTAATCCTCCGAGTCGCTGTACACGTAAATGTAAAGATGTCGCTCGATCGTCTTTATGTCCTTTTCCAACTGCAGCAACTCATTTTCCATCTGTGACTTTCGTTTCATCTTCGGCAGTGTATCCGTTACAAAAGATAGACACTGAAATTTATTCATCATCTCATCCCACTTCTTCTTCATGCCCTGTCCAAATAAATAAACCAGCTTGAAAATTATGGTATGTGTAAAAAAAAAAAAGGCAAAGAGTGCACCGCAATAAATGAAAAACGTTTGAAAAAACAATAATATATTAGGGAGGGAAAGTATATTTCAAACCGCGAGCAAAACTGTAGTGTGTACTATTTTTCACCACATCATCGCGGAAAATTGCGTTTTGCGAAAGTCGAATTTTCCTCAATGATGTGGTACGTGAAACATATAGCATACGCTACACGAGAGCAAAAAAGACTAATTTAAACCTCGTGCTTACTGTCGTCGGCTCGGGTCACAATTTTGCTCGTGGTTTCAAACAGTCTACTTTCCCTCTATAATGGCGTAATGTGTACGTAATGATATGACTCCGCAATGCGATATGAATTGAAATTGAATAACGAACATTGAGTAGCTCGGCTCGTTCGTCTTCTGTGACATAACGACATCGGGGCTGTTGATATGGAATAGTGATCCTCGATGTCGAAGTCGTGTCGCTTCTTTTGCTTTTCGAAGAAATGGTGGTCGATGGAGTGTCCTCATAATTCTCCTCGCTCTCCCTCTCCGTTGATTCTACTTCGCTCGCCGAACTCGCAGAGTCTTCAGGTTCGCCGTTCTCCACTCGCTTTTCTATGTTATTTTTGTTCTCCCGTGAATTCGAATCAACAACCGTCACTTGGTTATCTTCCTCTAGCAATTTTTCGTCCTCATTTTCATTTATTTTGGCATCTTCGACACCTTTATTCTGTTTAGTTGTTTCCTTTTTCACTGACCCGATCCGTTGTTTACCCGTTTTTTCATTGTCCTTTCGACCTTTTTTTTTCGCAGTTCCGCGTTTCGGCGACTCCTCGATTTTTCTTGATATTCTCGATTTGTTCTCTATAAGTCTATTTTTACGCGTCATTCCTTTTGGCGATTTCTCCCGAACCTTCGCTCCGCGGTACTTATTTTTTTCCAACTGCGGTATTTTACCTGGCGACTGGCCGCGTCTCGGCGATCTTTTCACTTTGTTGCTCTTTCTCGATTTCACGACTTCAGCCATTGATAATTCTACCGGACTGCTTTCTCTTTCGAGTTTCGAGCGAGTTTTTGATGGTAGTGGATACGTACCGGGCATCTTTCCAAAACCCTGCGAAAGCAGACAAAATTAAAAATCGTCATTGATGTAATGATTATATATGGTGGTGCCTTCTCATTTTTCATATTTTTTGGATGCATGAATTGGTTTACTTGACACGAGCTCGGCATAAATTAATTGAAATTTGCATCGAATTTGTTTTTTGAATTGATAAAAAATGTTGAAAAATAATGACCTCACTGTTTCTATAAACTGGAAACATTCCGCTGAGCATAACAGGATAGGAATTGCCGAAACGGTCATCGACGCAGAACAACCCTCGTCTTTCCTTGTTCGACCGCAACTTTCTCGCCTGTTTAGCGTTTTTCAATGTAAAATCTTGCTGGACCAAGCGTTTCTCAATCTCCGAACGCTTTATCGACTTCCAGGCTGGTAATTCTCTCTGATAATTAAGACGATGATGGAGCTGGCGATCAATTGGAAGCTTCTTTGGAGCTTCTGCTGGGGTACTCCGTTTTTTGAGATATTGAATCGGCATGTCTGGGTCCATGACTGGCACTCCCATCGTTTTGTGATCGCTTTTTCCTTGCTTTGACGCCTCTATTATTTTCGCCCGGTATTTCGATATATATCTGAAAAACAACATTTTTTCAACAACATTTCTATGGCATATACTCAGGATTTTCGAAAACCGAACGATAATATCGCGGGTTTTGACAGATCAGCGCGAAAAATCACCACCTTGGAATAAGTACATCAAGATGGAATAATAAGGTTTGAGTATTGATTTGATTACATATTTTTCAATTGCATAACTGAATGCCGTGGCAATATCCAATTGTTAAAATTACTAAATCATTCCTAAACAATCTTCTTTAGCCATAAAATAGCGATATTGTATGTTTCGATTGAAAAGTGCTGAGGGTTGTTCCGATTTTTAAATAAAAACCCGATTTTCAAGATACGTGACGAGTTCGGTATTATACATTTTTTATCCCACTATCGATCAAACTCGGCAACAAAAATGCAAATAGCTATGGTAAAGGAAAGATTTTTTTGTTGTAAAAACTGTAATAACAATAAATATTGATAGTATGGTTTTTATAGATGTCAAAAGAAACTCTGACAGAAAAATACCGGTATTGGTCGTTGTTACATACGTTGAATAAGTTAGACATATTCTATAACGTAACCCTATGTTAGAGATTTTCCTGAATTAAAAAAAAGTGCGAATTTCTCGACAAATTTTCAATTATTGTCCTGTTCATTAGTTCAATTAAAACCTAGAAACTATACTTTTATTTTTTCCTCTGGCCCTGGGAGACTGCAATCTCACAAAAAATGTGATTGTCACAGAACTGAATCTGATCAAATATTTTTTTTTCATTCTCAATTTGAAGACCAAACTGTTATTGATGAATGAATCTGTACTCACCAAATTTTGGTATAAAAAATTTGGGGTTTTTCGGATCTTTCAGACTCAAAATTGTACTCCTGGGATAAATATGTGCACATATATGCAGAATGAAAATACTGAGTTAATAAAAGTGTTTTCTATCACTGTACATTTTTCTGTGAGTCTCTCAGACCCACGGGTGTTGATGATGCCTGAATAGAAGATACTCGTGTATGATTGGTGGTATAAAATATCGGTTTAAGAAATACCTGGGTTCTGGAGGGTATTCCATCTGTGGTTTTGCAATCAAATCCGAAACGTTTTCGGGTGACGACGACCCCATTGTTTCTCTCGAAGTTGAATACTTATTATCGAATCATTCGAACAAATGTCAATTATTATCACAGGATCAAACGCTGCTGCCGAACCGATAAACTACTGAAAAAAGTGACGCGTGTATAGTCGATATATATACAATACTTCATTTTGTAACTAAGAGCAACCGCGTGCTCAAGCGTAACTGCGCCTCTTATATTGGATAATTGACAATGATCGTTTGGACCATTTTAAGGGCTAAGGGTTCAGTATCTATTAAAGCCACCCAGATATAAATTCGTGCAGTCTGCATTAATAATACAGTGGCGTGCAGTCCCTGTGCCGCAAATTGGTTATTAGGATAATAGTTCGAGCTATTAGGCTGTCAAAGTTCCGCCCCCAGAATAATATTTTTATTCAAGCATGATATTTTTCAAAAAATTACAAAAAAAATTATGTTACTAGGAAAATGAGATTCGCGGTAGAAATCGATTGAAATTAGAAATGTATATGATATATGTAATCCAAACGGAAAAATTCGGGGACATTTAATATTATCCTTGCTGCGTCCGATTCACAAGGAGCTGAAGCTCGATTGCCTTGCGAACTTTCTCCCAAATAATTGACAAAAGTATTGATAATAGCAATAAAATAATTTTATTTGACAATTAATAGAGTTCTTTTCTTGACGGTTGGCAGTATTCTTCTAATTTTCTTTTCTTTCCAATCGACTCCTATTCTTATTTATTCATTCTTTGAATCTTTCGCGCAGAATCCGCGTACACTCTTTTCACATATTGATCAATCACACTGCTGGGTAATTCTTCTACTCTTTTATCAAACAAACATTTTGATTGATAAAAAAAAACAAAAGAAATAAAAAATTGGAAAAGTCGAAGTAGGGGGTATTGGGGTGATTCAAAAAAAAAATTTTCACCACACCTGCACGGAAAGTTCACTTTTCCGCTCCGCGAAAGTTGAAATTTCCGCGAAGGTGTGGTGCTACATGGGAGTGAAAAAAAACTATCTCAAATCGCGGACTTGTTACCCGAGCCACAGGGGAGGCGACAAGTCCGCCTGCGACAAATTCGCGGGCGAATCTTGCCCGCGATTTGAAATAGTCTACTTTCCCTCCCTAGTGGCGTAATATACTATTTTTTTTTTCCATCAGAACCAAGTTCAAAAGTTTCGTTTAGGTACCAAAACAGACCAGTTAAAAATTGAGCGGTTAATATTAATATTAAGTTAGTGCGCATCGCTCTTGTCGATTTTCCTTAAGGATAACACAGGGACAATCACTTTTTTTCCTTCTGATTTTTGTAACTCACGAACGATAAGTCGTACTGTAAAGTTTTTGGCATATTTTTGTAGAGAATTGAACGCTCTACAAAAAAGTTCTACAGACACTTTTCGCTAAGTCAACTTGGTCAAAAGTTATTCAAGGTCAAAGACAAAATTCACGGTCAATACAAGTTTTTCTCCAAAAAACTCTCAGATTTTCGAGTTCTAAGGGCTTAAAACGAACCAAAAGTATATTTTGGAGCTCCAAAATTACGAAAACAAAACATCGATAGTATGACCTCGAAGAGCTTCAACATTATATGGAGGAAATATTAAGGAAGCTCAAGCGAATCTTATGGTAAAATTATTTTCCAACTTTGCACAATAAAATTTTGTAAACAGAAAGCTTAAGACAGTATCAAACTTCTGGCGGAATATGCCGATGATTCACCGTCTCAAAAGTGAGATATGTATTGTCGAAGTTCGCAATTTTTCAAAAGCTCCCATAAGAGATCATGTTAATCTTGTCATTTTCAACAACGAATATCTCGATTACCAGACGGTGAAACCTCTCCAAATTCTTCACACATAATTAAGCCCTGTTCAAGAAGATTCACGCAAATTTTCAATTCATTAACTTGTAATAATCGAATCTAATGTATTTTTCGTATGGTATCCTATATATATATCGCTTATTCACCACTAGATGGCTTTGAGAGTAAGAGGTTAGTAAATTTTGTTGATATTTCCATACAGTAAGAACCTCTGTGAACTCAGCCGACTGATTTTGGATTTGAGACTTTTTTTAAATGTAAATCGTTTGTCGGGCTCTTGTCGGTGATTGTCGGATTAAGGTAATCTATCAGTTGTTCGGTCGGTACAAATCCTACTGCACGGTTATTTGGAGAAGCTTGTTATTTGAAGAAAACTATGAGTTACACGTTGTTCTTCTTTCATCAGAGAAAAAGGTGTAACTCTTGTTTTTCTCGAAAAATCAAGGATGTCCGAGTAAACCGTGTAACGACTTTGCAGCTATCTCTCTCGCACTCACGCAACTGATAGACTACCTTAAAATCGACGATTGTCGGAAATTAGTTAATTGGGAAAATCAAAAACAAAAATCTGTGAGAAGTTAGCCGATTTTGTTCAATTTTGAGATATATTAGATTTTCAAAACCCTAATCGATGCGCAACCGTTGGTCGGTTACGATTTGATAGATAAAAGGTTTGTCGGATTCCTGATGGTCATTAGAAAAATATGAAAAAATCATTTCGTGTAGTGTCAGCTGATTTTTTCCAAATTGACCGATAATTTATCGCTGTAGCTATTCGCACTCCTTTTTCGTACGTTTAAGCGTGCGTCGTACGTTCAAAAGTGTGTCGTACGGTCAAGCATGCGTCGTAATGATCCAATAAATACAATAATGCATACTTCGGAGTAACATGTACTTTAGTTATCTGTATTATCGACTAACTGCAAATTTAGGCCAGGAAACAAAGCTACAAAATCATCAGATTTTGACAAAAGTACTAACGGGTAACCGCGAGTGCCATCTCACGCGGAAAGGTCCCCTGATGTTAATTGCATAGTTTTGGACACGAGATTCCGAGTATCTTGTTTGTTATTAACAAATTAGTGAAAAAACGCACTATTTTCCGTTTTTTGCTTATAAAACGAAAACCAATGGAGCTATGGAAAAGCAACCTGCAGACGAAATGTAGAGAATTCAAATGTGAAAAGAAGAAGCCCTGAAACGACCTGATCGGTTGATAATTAACGGAAAAAAATTAAAAAAAATAGGATATTACACACCTAGGGCAGGAAAATAAGAAAAGTCTCAGACCACATGTAATTGTCGGCCGAGGCGAAGCCGAGGCTGACAAACATGTGGTCTGAGGCTTTACTTTTTCCTGGCCGAGGTATGTATACGATTTTTCTGTCCGACGCAGCCGGAACGTGGCAACTTCGGCCCGCGCAGCGGGCCGAAAGTTGCCACTTTCGGGCCGGAAGACAGAAATTTTTTTTTAAATGCCCATAACTCAGATGGAAACATGGGTATCAAAAAATAATAGTAGGTCATTTTCTTCGTCTTGAATCGTAGTTTCATAAAAAAAAATCGGAAAAAAAATAAAAACTGATTTTCATATGTTTTTTTCACTTTTTATTCAAATATATATATTTTTCAAAACTTGAACCCTTTTGATTTTTCTGAGAAAATTCACCGAGTTTCTGAATACATTTTTGCATGTATGACAAAATCCGTCTCTTGCACGGTCTCTCGAACGATTTTCTTGGACTCTCAATCACTCTCAAACGATTCTCAAGCGATTAATAAAAAAAATGAAGTGTCTAAGTCCGTTATTACGGAATAAAAAAAAATGGGGGCCAACTTCACACAAGGAATTAAAATTGTTTTTATAGAAAAACTAATTACTCTCAAATAATTTTTCTTTTCTCTCAATCACTCTCTGGCCGCGGTCCGAATTGTGCTCAAAGCGTACAAAGCGTATAGCGTAACCCGGCGAGTATATACATATCGGGTTCGTTTGAGCGCTATTCGCACAATTCGGACCGCGGCCTCTCACGATTCTCAAACGATTTGCATTAACAAAAGTTATTAAAAATGAAGTGTGGGGGCTAACTTCACGGAGGTGGCTAACTTAACGCTATTTTTGTTTTGTTTGTTTGTTAAAAAATGATATCAAACAAATGTTTTAATTGATCAACCATTCACAAACTATCGACAAACGATCATTGAAATTTAAAAACAAGGTACAAACAAAATCAAATGTTCAACTCTGTCTCCGACTCAACTCCAATATGGGAAGCACTCCTACTTATGCTAATTATTTCATAAAGTAAACGTAAGGAGTAGTGAATATATTTGAGATATTCACGATCCAATGAAAAATTGCCGTATATTAAACGCGTCGCGCATGCGCGATGAAATGTGATGGAAAAAATAAGGTTAAAATCACAAATCACAATTCACGACATCGCAGACAGGACCAGCCGGCGATATACGTATATTGTTTGTTGGCGCGGTTGTTCGCGCTGCCTAAATCATCGTAAATTTGAGTAGCCAGCAGGATATATTCTATACCGCCGAAAAAATGAATATCGTGGAGGTTTTAAGACAAGCGGATGCCTATCCGAAAACTCTCGAAGATTTTCGGGTGAAAACTTTCAGCGGCGCTGTTGGTAATTACAGGCTTTTTCGCAAACAACTATATTTTGTTATGTTATTTGTCTACTGCATCTATTGTTTTTTTGTTGATGTAAAAGGACATCTGGTCTATAATTATGTCATGTCAAAGTTGCTTGTTTTTCTTAATTTGATTGCGAAAAAAGACTGCTAGTTATGTCGGGAAAAATAAGCTTCGAAATCCTTGAATTTTTTTACTGTTCTATTCCGCGAAAAAGGAATATTCGTCAAGGGCCGGTTGTGCCTCCAATTCTATTTTATATTTTTTTTAACAGAGGTCACATTCGGAAACCACTATTTATTTTTATTCACTTGCAATTTTTCTAAGAATGCACTCTTCGACTTGCAATACTTCTCATCAAAGATTCAAGTATTACACGCCTCTCTTACTAGGAACATAACAATATTTTACATATTTTACAATAACTTGAACTTTTGTATTTATAATATATATGTACTTTTCTCGAATGCGGAGAAATAAAATCCCAAAGTTTGTAAAGAAAAGACCAGGATTATGATGAATTTTTTTGGATGATGGAATGATGGAACTTACAAAATAATTGAGGGACTTGAAGACAGAGAAAATTTTTATGTATAATACTGTTAACTTTATGGATTGAATTTTTTCTACCCTCATAAGATATGAATAGTAACATTCTTAGGATGTTCTGCAATTTATAACCCAGCATTCACATTTTGACTAGAGAATTAACGTGTAAACATGACTGTAGACTCATCAATACAAATACTTCTATTACAGATTGAGTCTCATTCAGTTGGTGAAATTAAAACAACTGCTGTTTTTTTTCTGTTTTTCTCATTTCAGTGACGATAATAAGCTCAATCATTATGTTTGTACTGTTCGTCTCTGAGCTGAGGGATTATCTGACGCCAAGTATTAACGAAGAGTTGTTCGTTGACACATCCAGGGGTTCCAAATTAAGAATTAATTTGGATGTGATTGTTCCCTCCATTTCTTGTGACCGTACGAATCCACTAATATCTTGTTTTTTCTGTTTCATAAGAAATAGCTTCGGAAAGCTTCATTCATAGGAATGAATGCAGCTTTCAGGGTCAATTTGACATTTTTCATTTGGGCCTCTGAACATATTGATCATATATTTTTTTATTTTACAAGTAAAAAAGCAAACGACTATTTAACCAATTCTTTTTTATTGTTACAGAAAGTTGAGTTCAGAATTCATATCCATACCTAACTATGAGTTGTACAAGAAAAATGACCAGCATCTATTTCATCCAAACCTAGATTGAAAAAAAAAGAAACGAATGAATGAAACAAGGAAAATTCATGCAATTGTTAAGAGCGACTTTTGAGTTGACCAGTTTTCCTATTTAAAAAATTACATGTTCTTCAGAAAACAGTTTATATTACGCTATTTGAAAACAGGAAAATGAATTCATAATAACACGTTATAACCAAATATTTCAAAGAAAATTTGAAAAATTCAAGTAATCAACTTTTACAAAAAAAACTCGATAGTTCAATTTATGTTGAAAAATGTAAATTCATCTAGTTGAAACGAAGAATTCATATGCGATAACCATGGGCTTTTTAGTAAAAACTCTCCTTTTTTGTTAAAAAATGAGAAAAAAAATCGATGATTAGTAAATTAATTTGTTTTGTTGTTTTGTATCCGCTAACAATCATTGTTGAAATATTGCTTGTTACTATTTCGTTCTCGTTCCATGGTTTTCTGATGTTGCAATTTCTATAGCCACAGAAGTACAGATAAAAATGGCGATCAAACGACTCGCCTCTATTGAATTTCTTCATTTTATTCACAATAGAAACCTATTTTTTCAACATCTCGCTGTGGTAATAATTGATCCCCGTCTATGAGTTCTAAGCTTGGAAAACGTGCAACCAAAGCATCTGAAAATATATGCTTGTTAACTTTTTGTGTCGAATATACCTTTTCAAAAATTTCAAAAAAATTTTCATTTTCAAAAAAAAATCCATCATATAAATAGTTAATTCTCCATCGTATAAACGGTTAATTCGTTTTTTTGGGTGGGTTCAGTTTTGTCTTTAGATGCAATGGACACAACAGGGGAACAGCATCTCCAGATAGATCACAATATATTCAAAAGACGCTTGGACCTGAATGGAAAACCTATAGAGGATCCCAAAAAAACGGACATTATGGAAAGTAAATCTGGTGGAAAAGGTGAAGAAGTGAGTTGCTTTTTTCAAAATTTATGTTCAATGCTATCGGAGTTTGATTTGTTGTATGCAATCAAATGTCTTGTCAATGCCGTGAATCCTGAAATCGATTTGCTATTTGAACTATGAAAAATTGGTCATACTGTTTTTGGACGCAAAAATATGGGATGTGCAATGGAATAGCTGTAAAAAGTTGATCTGGAAATATAAACTGCCGCTTGATAGTCGCTTTTTCTATTGGGGCTGGTTTAATTACATGTTACACGTTCAACAAATCTGATTATACGACAAGTGCCTACGCATCTCTAAAGTATTAGAGATCCTCTCCCCCCCCGCCCCTCTTTTAATTTATAGAATTATACTCAGAAAATCTAGTACAACATATGAGAAAATTCGCAAGGTCGGAGATGAGGCCCAATTTCTAAATATTTACTGTTTGCTTATATATGATTGAGATTTTTATATTTTTTCATTTATAGATATTTTTTTCTTGTCAAACTGCTGACTATTGCGATGAATGATTAATTAAGATTGAAATGTAATTGTAGGAAGTCAACACTACTCTCACAGCCTGTGGCTCCTGCTACGGCGCTGAAAACGTAGAAATGAACATAACGTGAGTTTCCAATTAAAGCTCATATATTTAAAAAAAATATGTTTTTCGCGGAATACTGTTGATTTCGACGAGTTCGAGGTTTGATTCATAAAAATAGATTCTTATTTGATGTTCAGTTGTTGCAACACATGCGAGGAAGTGAGAAAAGCATACCGAATTAAAAAATGGGCATTTCCGGATCCGGTATCAATCGAACAATGTCACAATGATGAGTCAATGGCGAAAATGAAGCAAGGGACGAGCGAGGGTTGTCAAATTTATGGATACATGGAAGTCAACCGAGTTGGCGGGAGCTTCCACATTTCTCCTGGCGAAAGTTTTTCCGTCAATCACGTTCATGGTTAATCATATTCTGAACAAGTATTTTTCAATACATGGTTGTCCAATTCAATGTTCTTTAAAAAGAGTTTATCCAAGACAGTAAAAAGACGTGAATAACCGCTCTTACAGTTCACGATGTTCAGCCATACACATCCTCGCAGTTCAATCTCACTCACATAGTTCGTCATTTGAGTTTCGGTCGCAACATACCAGGAAAAACGAATCCCATGGATAACACAACGGTCATAGCACAAGAAGGTTTGTACCATCGCTTGATTTGCGTTGAACACTACTTTTATTCATTTTTAAATATTTTTATTTCTTTCCTCTCACCTCGTCATGTCTGCACAATTTCAATGTTCTTTTCACAGAACATATTTTGGTTTTTGTTATTCTTTAGTCTCTTAATAAAAATTTCAACAATATCAGCACAACATTGACTGTCCTATGCAATGATTTGCGAGTGTTGTTAATCAGGTGAATAGCGGCTAGTTTTTCTGCTAACAACGAATACCCGTACCAATTGCCATAAACGTTCCGAATGTTCCTCCACCCTGGATCATCGTTTTACCAACATTGTTTATCAATTCTCTTCCTCTCAGGCCATACCTAAATTCAATAATATACTTTATATAAATCAATGACGTAGAGAACTGAAGAATTTTTTCATCACACCTGCGCAGAAAGTACACTTTCTGCTCTGCGAAAGTTGAAATTTCCGCGAAGGTGTGGTGAAAAATAGTATATGCTACACGGCAGTGAAATAGTCTACTTTCCTTCCCAAGTAGTGTCATATACTTGCTATTGTTGCTACTTTGAATAACGAGATAGTTTTGTAATACCTCAATGCTGAAAATCCACCAAAAAGTGCTCCCGATGCCATTCCTATGCAAAATCCAAGTCCAAAACCCATTTTCATTCTATCCCAACACGATGGTTGGGAAGTTTGATAGGCGCTGCCAGGTACGACGGGCATTCTAACCTAACCAAAAAGCATTTGAACCCTCAAAACTTGACTGATTATTCGCACTCATTCGACATTAACTATACAATAAGCTCGTGTTCGATCTTTTTTTACAATATTTTTCATGTTCAAATTCATCAGATGAAAAACTAGACAAAAAACGTTTTTAACCGTCATGTTCAGAGCTTGAAAAAAATTTCAAGCGATTATTAACGAATGGTTGATAAAATATTTTTGTAACAGTCAGATCTTTTTCGGTACTCACTCTTTGTTATAATGGATCTATTTCAATTTAGCCTCAAAGCCGGTTTAATCAGCACGTTATTTACGCCTGCTCCAGCCTGCTCTTTTATTTCCGTTGTGCTCTATCATATATAGGATAATAGCAAAATCTATGGATTGGTCGCATTGCAATAATATGTTGCCAATCCACAGACCCTGCATGTTAGTTCGCGTAATCGCCGCAGTCGCAGTGCGCTTGATCGGAGCCCGGCAACTGTTGAAACACCGATTCTGTAAAAATTGCAAAATGGATGACGTAAGCGCTCTCACGCCCCATCATTCTTATTGAAATCTCAATCATTATACAATGAATACTTTTCTATTTTCCAGTCGATTTTTAATGATATAACGTCTAAAAATTCACGCACATTTATATTCAGGATTCTGGAATATTCGTGGAATCCAAAATCGATCTTATTTTTTTACAAAATCTTCGAAACACCGAATGTAAAAATTCAATATAAACTGTTCCGTACATGCGATTATTTTATGCTAATAAGGATAAGTGTCTAGAAACGGTCGCAGTCAACCAATCAATTACTGCTATCACACTAGGGTAAATAGCGTTCAAGTTGCAAATATCGATTCATCCCGTATTCATGGATAATTACAAAAATTGTGACCCCATCTTGGATGGCATAAATTCATTTATCTCCTTTGACTTATATTTTTTGTTTTTAACTGTCCTCTCTGGGTCTAGCTCATCGCTCATGATCATTACAGCAGTAAAAAATAATTAATTGAAAATATTATTCATTGTCCTTATGATATTCTCTTTCTAAGAAATATATGGGTGAATACTACGACGATAATCGACAAAAAAATGAATAATGATGAAACTAACTAAGAGGAATATTGTAGAACGTAAAATTACTTTTTCTCAAACCGATATACAGTTCAAGTTTTGTCACTGCTCACCACGTAAAATATCAATCAAACAATGCTAGCAACTGGTCAATTTTGCCGAATTCAATAATCAAAATACTTAAAGAGCAATGGAATGTCATTGAAATGATTGTACATTATTTCTATTTAACATAGGTATATTGCGAAATATTTCAGGAGCATTGCAACAGAGAAATGTTCTTTTGAAATGTTCCTACAATTCAAAGGCTTCAAAGGGAATTTTACTTCTACAATATTGCACGTCGATAATTTTTGTAAACTTATAATTACGTAATGTGAATTTAAGTAATCAATAATGAAAAAACAATTTTTTTTTAACTGAAAAACTCAAAACTATATAATTAATCACTCACGATTGCAGTGTAATTCTATCAAAAATAGATTTCTAGAGTCGCTGGGACTTGACCGTGCGAGACTTAAAATCTAGCCTGCCTAATAACTATGACATTCTATATACGACACTATACAATCGACTTTTGAAATTTTTTATATTCAGGAGATATTCCGAGTTTTGAATGGTTTTTAATATGATAAAATGTAATAATGAATTGTTAAAACGTGGTCGATTTGCCTATATTTATTTGTTTCAAAGTGTGGACTTCGATCATTGTCAGGTTTCTATGATACTCGTAAAACACTAAGGTAAAAACGAAAAGAGACTGTAAAATAGTTTTATAAGCACAAGAATTCTCTTCACAAATATTTTAAATGAAAGAAAGCGTTTTTTTCGGGAGATATCCATTTTTTTTGTCATTGAAATAAATTAGAATCTGACTATTGAAATGAGCTGGTTGGCAAACTTCAAACACATGCCAAATTTGGCCCGTAAGTTCTAGTTCTGTATCTCTGAAAAACATTGCTTTCTTTTTTTTTGTCAAAAGAAATTTTTTTTTATCAAAAAGTTCATCTCATTTCTCATTTTTACTAGCTCATTATACATCAAGCGTACTTGGTCGTGAGCAGACGCGCGCGTTCTAGCGCACCTGTGAGTTGCATGTGCGCTAGACCGAGCGTAGCAGTGTGCTACGACCAAGTACGCTTCCATCCGCTCCGTCAGGTCTGAAACAACCCTAACAGTTTCTCTAGTCATTCAGTCATATCTAGCAAGTGACAGGCTATGCTGTCCCTGCATAAGCCATCAGAAACTACGCATAGAATAACTAAACTTCTAATCCGCATGAAAGTCCTATGACCACAATCAAAACTTTCAAGTTCAATAGTGCGCTGTTTTCTAAGTCATTTAAATAACTTTCAATTCTTGAAATGAATTTGTATAACGCTCGTTTTCTCCAAAGTTAATAAAAGTTTGAATTCAGTTCATCCTATGTCGAAACATACTTTCAAAAATTCAACTCAGTTCGAAACAGGTCGAAACGATTTCACACCAATTTCGTGACTATTTGATGATAAGTTTAAGATTTTTATGAACGACTTGAATCCAACTACAATTTTAATTTTGTCTTTCTACCTAAAGTTCTAGGCTACGCTATATACATTTTCCTTTGGTCGCAATGTATTTTCAAAAGCTAACCCCTTTAAAAATACGTGGTAAAAAGATTCTCAATTTTCTCAAGACTATTCATTACTCATTATTTTTTTCGTCATATTTCCTTTTGATTCCAGGGGCGATGATTGAAAAAGATTCTCAATTTTCTCAAGACTATTCATTACTCATTATTTTTTTCGTCATATTTCCTTTTGATTCCAGGGGCGATGATGTTCCAACACTACATTAAAATCGTGCCGACCACTTACGTTCGCGCCGATGGCTGGCAATGGCAAACTAATCAGTTCTCAGTGACGAGGCATTCTCGCAAAGTTTCAGTTCACACTGGCGAATCGGGCGTACCAGGTGTATTTTTTACCTATGAGCTAAGCCCATTGATGGTCAAGTATACGGAAAAGGGCAAATCATTTGGACATTTTGCTACCAATGTATGCGCTATTATCGGCGGTGTTTTTACTGTTGCCGGCTTAATCGATTCTTTTCTTTATCACTCGGTTCGCGTGATACAAAAACAAGAATTGGGAAAATTCAGCTAAGTCAACGCGTTTTTCATTAGCCAACCATTTGTTTTCACCAACGCTTATTTTAATCTTTTCTTTCTGGGATTTACTGATTTTTATAATACATCACTCGAGCGAATTTGATCCTCAGGGTACGGACTCTGGTTGCGCTAACCCAGTTCGTACCCTGAGGGTTAAAAGCGAACCTCACAATGCAAAAGAAATAATTCCATTTCTGGACATGGAATATCGTATTTTAAACCTCTGCTCGTCAAATTTTAACTCAATGCCTCATAGGAAAAGAAGTCCGTCTATAAAATCATTTATCATTATTAATATTGTAAGCTAATGATAAGCCTTCTATAATACATTGAGATTTCATAATCAAGGCTACGACCTAATGAATATTACCAGGGTCAAACAAAAAATTTATATTAAATAATTCGATTCGAATACAAGAGCCTTTTCTTATCCTTCTCCTTTTTTTTCATCAGATTACAGAGTTTTCAGAAATAAGTTGTATGTTTCAAGAGTTGTTTTAGCAACGTTGCGACAAAAATCCAGATCTGTACCGGTAATGAGTGCGATGGGTGAAACATACATCGGCTGCGTCGGGTCGTATTGTATTTTGCCCAATGCCTGGAGATACTCGTGGCGTGACCGAATTCTCTCAATGCGGCAGGTCAATATCGTAGCCTGTTTCACAATTATTCCGTGCGGCAGTTTCATTGTGTTATGAACGTAGTCAAAAAGTTCGACGAGTTTTTTCCTATCTGGAAAATTTTAAATCTTTTAGTGCCATTTATTTCATTTGAACAATTCATTCATGCAGGTTTCATTTTAATTTCTAAGGAATTTTTCGTATTAAATTTTTATGAATTATTAGCAACGAACTTTTGTTGAATTTTAATTAACTCGAATTTACTTGCAATAACTTCAACCCTTACCGTACAGTATGATGTATTTCGAATATTCCGAATAAATGGGGTCAGTAAAGATCCTAATCATGCTTCCAGCAATAAGTATTCGTAGAAAATTAACATAACTTAATTGGGAAAAGAAATTTTCGTCCTAGTAGTATATTTTCCAATTCATTCAGTCATTGACATATTTTTGTAGAGAATCGAATTCCTTATTTAAAAAAGTCTTTACGAACAATACGCTCAGAATAAACGTTCAACAACTGTTATGTAGCTGTTCAAAGTTGGATCGATGAAAAAAAATATTCAACAGGCTACAACACTTGAATTTTTGCTCAATATAAAAAAATTCATACGTTCTTTTTTGTAGAGAATTGTAGAGAAGTAATCGTCTCACTACTAGGAAAATTTCATGCTTAATTCTCAAAAAATACCCATTTTTCTCACTTGTAAACTCAGTCCGAATTTTTTTTCCAACCACTCTTTTTCGTTTCAAATTTTTTTCTGTATCGGGATTTTGTTTCCAATTGAAAAATTGATCGATAATGGGTTCTAATATATCTGAATATTAATGCTTTTGAAGAATTTATTTAGTCCACGACCTTTTGTGAAGTCTAGATTTAATTTTTGATCACCCGAAACTACTGTTTGGGAGGAGTGAATGTACTTGTCTCAACTTTTTTACAGCCTACTTTTCTTTTCCAATTCTCATCGTCTAAAATATCTTAATTGCAACAAGCAAACCAAAAAACACTGATTGAACTTCATTGTAATGACAATGCAATTATGAATAACCATTGTCCTTTTTATTATTTACTGCTGTTCGTGATCATACTTAATTCGATATAGTGAATAAATCTTTTTCCAAAATTGTCAATAAGATTCTGTTGAAATTTATATTCAAGAGTTTGTAAGTGAGAAAATTAGATATTTTTTGACAATCGAACATGAAATCTTTGAAGTGATGAAACAATTACTTTCTCAATGATCTCATTGGCTTATTTCGGCAAAGTAAATAATTCTCTACAAAAAAAAGCCTATAAAATTTTTTCCGTCAAGCAAAAATTCAAGTGTGATAGCCTATTGAATATTTTATTTTTTTCATCCATCCAACTTCCAACAGCTATAACAATAGAACGGTTGTTCCGAGCGTATTAATCGTAAGGACTTTTTTGTAGGCAATTCGATATCTCTACAAAAATATGTTAGTGACATTTCTGTACGATTTTTTCCTCTAGAGTTGTAGCACAATGTTCGGAGACCCTATTATTTTCCTGTTTTATTCTTATGGAAAATCTTTAAATGCAATGCGCTTCGTGAAATAATTTAATTCCAAGCTTTCCTTGTAAAATGCTTCTTTTTTTTTACTATAACTCAACTTTTTTCGGTGGATGCAAGCAAAAAAGAAAATATCGCCTTTTTTATACACACCCTAGTGCATACATATCTCAATATGGAAATATTGCTCGGGTCGTTTTCATTTCCCTATACTTCGCAGTAGAAAAATCTGTTTTAATTTTATTTTTCAACAACTGCATTACCCAGTCAATGTCATAATACTGTCTTGGGAGTGTGACATTCTCATTATCGTAATTTTTATCACATCTCGGATTTATTTTAAATCCTCTAAAAGCACAGTATTTATCCATACAACTGCCGACATGAGCAACATTGTTATAAAGTGATGATACGAATTATACTGTTTCCATTGGGGCAAGCTTTGGAAAATAAAATATTATGAGAGGAACCTGAATGATAATTCTGAAAAAGATAGTTTTTCCAAGATTTTTTTTACCTCATGTAAAACGAATCTTTCCAACTTTATTATGCTTCATTATATATTTGAACAGCACAAATTGATTTTTGACATTTTGAAGTATTGGTTTTTAGTGGAAAATATTGTGGATTCTTCGCTATTCAGAAATTCTTTGTAGCAGAAAAACCTTTTCCTTTTTCATATCAGATTCCCCTTTAAGAAAGTCCAATATTTTACTTTTCATGTAGATCCTAGGTTTGTCAAGCAGAAGAATCTTCATTTCCTCCGGGCTGAAACCCATTTCTTCTTTTATGGCAAAATTAATTTCTCGCAATTTATGGAAATTGTAAGTTATCAGTCTTGGTTGTTTGGTAGTAAGGTCGCGGATGTCGAAGCCATTCAAATTGTACTCTCGTTGAAAATACCCAAGCCTACTGTCGATTCTTTTGGTGCTGAACATGAGCCAAAAGGGATTTTTTTCTACAATTCGTCCAATCATTGCTGGACTGAATTTATGGGCTCTAAGATATCGAATTCGGGTGGTCATGTCCTCAATAGTCTGACTGAAAATATAAGGATTTTTAGTGATTAATGATCCTAGATTGTTTGCATTTATCCCACAGTCATTCAAAAATCTTATATGAGGTTTAATCTCGTCGAAATCAAATTTCAATAAAAGTTCCATTGCATTTGCATGCTTTTCCACTTTGTGTAGATCAACCCCAAGTTTTGCCAATTCTTGGATCGTCTTCGAGTTATTTGCATATGCTGCAAAGTTAAACGACCCTGTTGTCCATGGTGCAAAATCAGATAAATCTCTGTCACAGGGATCTAGTGCACCGGGTATTTCAATTTCATCGCACTTGCTGATTTCCTCCATCTCAGAACGAATATCGTCGGCAGTAGATAAATGACTTTCAAATCCCTCATCAATCACGTCGAATCCCTGCATTTTTCCGAACTGCATTGCAGCAGCGCCTGTTATGTTATTCCGATCTTTCGCCGATATCATTGTACTCGTTTTATTCGATGTTCTTTCATTGGTATGATAGAATTGCACATTTTTCGAATTTTGACCGCCGGTGTTTATCGCAAGAATACTTTTGAACCGCAATGCTTTTTCGAGGTCGCGAAAGGCATTTGAGTAACGCGAAAATATCATCATTAACCGAAATCAAACGTTAAAGCACCGGTGTTTTCTCTTCAACACTCACAATGATTTTCTGGTGAAGTGAATAATAGATAATAAAAACAATAGATTTCAATAAATTTCAGAGTAGTTCATTCGACTAAAACGAACTTCTGCGATGGATTATTAATGTTAAATTCGGAATGTAGGATGTCTGATTTGAGGTTGTGTTGCTCTCGCAAAACTACGTTCACGGCACTTTTATTCCGGTTTTGTTATTATATATCGGGTGTGTAGTAAAACTCGATGAAGCACGGCCGCTACGCAGCCTCCTAGCCCCCCTATTTTGATTTTCTTAAATTTTCTCAACGCGAAATAATTGTCAAATCATCGCTTCGAAAAGTCGATTTCGGATTTTGCCAACTTGTATAAATTTTCACCGTACCGTTCTTTCTAATTCTGACTTCGGAAAGTATAAATTATCGGTCAATTCGAAAAAAATCAGCTGACACTACGCGAAATGATTTTTCATGTTTTTCAAATTAACAGGAATCCGACAAACCTTTTATCTATAAAATTCGTGACCGACAAACGATTGCGCTTCGATTAGGATTTTAAAAATTCATGATATCACAAAATTAAAAAAAATCGGCCAACTTCACACAGATTTCTGTTTTTGATTTTCCCAATTAACTAATTTCCGACAATCGTCGATTTTGATCCGACAATCACCGACAAGAGCCCGACAAACGATTCACATTAAAAAAAAAAAAAAAAAAAAACAGAAAAAAGTCGAAAATCCAAAATCAGTCGGCCAAGTTTCCAAAGGTATTCGTCACATGTAGCCGCCGGCGGCAGACAATGCCCAACGCTGCGCTGCCGGTGGACCGGCGACAGTTTTTCTTAACCACGGTTGTTGTCAAACGAATGCAACCGCAACGACGATACGTTATACTGTTAAATATCTGACATGGCACATGCCCCCAGTGGGTAATAGCCAATAAAGGAGGAGAAGAGAATACTGTTAATATTTTTTTAATTTTTATTATCGTATGATACGTGGTGGGTATGTGCGGTAGTAAGCAGTGGAAAGAGCATTTTTACTATCGGTCTCTTTTGTTTTACTCTAGTAATTTTGTCATAATTGTGCTATTTTTCATAGAAATAATTATAGAATAGAGAGCAAAAGGGAAGAATGTTGTCAACACCGAAATCTCGGGGTGAATTTTTTTTGGCCTCATCACTTCGTGATGGTCTCGAGGATAATGATTTAAGGTGAGTTTCGTTTAATTTATATTTGAACCCAAGAACTCTAGATCAGTTATCATTTACTGAGCCCCCCTGCTCTAGCCCACTTTATTCAAGAGTAATTTTTGTACGTAAGCACACATTCAATATCAAATTGGGAATAATCTTACAGAAAAAGAAAACGGTGGAAAACCAGCACCATTGAAAAGAAAAGGCTTGTGTCTAGTCGTCCGGATACCGGACGAATACGTAATTGGTATTCGTCCGGATATTTGTCGAGAGTGAGGTTATATTTTTTTTTTCTAATTATTAACTTTTCTACAGTATAATGGTAATTGAAACTCTCTTGTGAAGATTTCTTAATAACCTCTATACAACAATCAGTATATGCTCGCATAAAAGCAATTGTTTTTATTTTTAAAATATATTTTTAAATGAAAACTTAAACTTTTTGGAGAGTCGTTTTATTTGTGTTTTTTAATGTGTTTTCATTCAAGTTGCATCCTCAAATTGATTAGCCAAAGTAACAAACCACTTTTTTGGCCATCAAAAAGAAAAACATTATCACCAAAAAAATTAAAAATGGGGTGAAAACCATTACATGCATATAAGCAGTGTGCTTTTGGGGTTCTCCATTTCAGATACCGCCAAGTATTCTACCGATATTTTGGGCTGAATTTGTGATATCGGCGAGCTGTCAAAAAACTTTGGTTCAAAATTTGGTGTCAATATTTGTTGAGATGAACATTTGTAATTATGCAATAAAAACCAAGTTTTTTTCTGCTACGAATAAATTGTTGTAGCAGATTGTATCGCCCATACTGGTGTCATGCGATATGTTCATATTCAAATATGAACATATCGCATGACACCAATATGGGAATATTTTTTGTTTTTCATGGATATCAGTCAATTGGTATGCATGAAAAACAAAAAATATTCTGCCACAGAATCTTATTTCCCTGATGATTTTTATCAAAGCTATATGAAGAATGGATTTTTTTTCAAGACAAGTGGAAACACTTCTATCGATTAATGATGCCGATCCAAACGTTTTAATCCCGAATCGTGGTATTTCGCCGTTTCATCTTGTAATTGGCAACGAGTCGAAAGAATTTGCGGAATGCGTTAGCAAACTTTTTCTTCGTCATGGAGGTGATCCAAATGTTAGATCCGTTGACGGGATGACACCCGTCCATGTGGCTGCAGCTTGGGGAAGAACCAGAGTGCTGGAATTGTTGTTGGCAAATGGCGGTGATCCTCTTTGCTTGGATGATGAAGGTCGCAGCCCATTTCATTATGCCTTCGACGGTGCTTATTATGACGTTATTGCCTTACTTGGAAAATACTGCACCAATAACGACATCAATGAGAATGACGCGGATGAGACGCCCAAATACAAATTGACACTAGGTAATTTTCACATTTTTCCCTCATTGAGTATTTATAGTATTGTGTATCGTTACTATTATTTCAAAAAAAAAAAAAAAAAAAAAAAATACTCACCCGTGTTTGGGCCACTTCATTGTTCTGACGTACAATTTTTTTTTTCTCACCATCATTAGATAATGAATGGTATTTCTTTCTCTTGTGTAGATAAAATTCTCGTAAATAAGAGGAACGTTATCGCAGAGTATGTGCCTTCGGATAATTTCTCCAAGAGCTTTATGAAATTGCAAGCGAAAGACGGTAGATCAAATAAAAAATCTCAACATTCAACTTTGGATAATGATGAACGACCGGTTTCCAGATCTTCTGAACATTTCAATAGGTTGTACAACAATGTGACCATTCGTCGCTACCATAGAGACAAATCTATTCCGGTATTTCCCGTCAATTCGGCCAGCGATCAAAACTTTGATGAAGAAAAGCTTCTCGTTAGTAAAATTATTCGTAGATTGTCGAACGGACTTGGGAAAAAAACGGCATCGACGCATGACGGAAACACGTATGTGAGGAAAAGAATCTTGGAAAGTGATGATAATAACGTTAAATCGAAAAAAACATCCCGTTATAAATTTCACGGTGATACGTCGATAATTAGCAAATCACCAAATTGTAAAATTTTCACCATCAACGATAAAACATCAAGTAGAAATCCAATGTTCAATACGCCATTAGATTTAATAAAAAATCACTCCATTCAGAAAATGAATATTCGGCCAAAAATAAGGCTAAGACCAGAGGCTAGTTTTACGAAAAAAAAAGCACGTACGCGTGTTTATCTTCAAGAATCGCCACAAATATTAGATACAAAATGTTCATCTAGCACGCACGGGGAACGAAAAACGACGCTTCAGATACCTGACAGATTTCCTGACGCAGAAATGAATTTATCACGCTCACCCAATACAGAGTTCTTACAGGAATGTAGATCAATCGACAAAAATAAGGCCAAACGTCTTTCTGTCAGACTGGTCGATCGTATGTATTATGATAAATATCCTGAAATTAGCTCTGGAGAGATGATGCGAAATTCATCGATTCAGGCGGCTATAAAATACGAAGATGAACGGTATGATCAGCAAGATTCAGACGCGATGGCTCACCATCAAGGGGAATCGGATATTTTGTATGAAAACGAGGAAGCCAAAAATTATAATCTTTTGGAAAGTCCCGAATCATCAAATCCCTTAAAGATTCATTCTCTCGAAGAAAAAAAAAAAATTTTGACTATGGATGAAAATCAAGCTGCTGAGCAGGCGGAAATTTTACAGGAAATCGATCAAGCTTATAAGGACAAATGTCCAACTCCGCCGGCTTCAATTTCTTTCCTCGAAACCCCAGAGAATTTTCACACGACTGAAGTATCTCATTTGGATGTAAGCAGCAACGAATCCAGTTCGCTTTGGGAACCATACAAAGCCGAGTCGAGAGAAATAAGTTTGTCGTAAATACATATTGTACTTCATTATTTCGTTATAACGTCATTTCAACATGTTATTAAATAGTTTTTAGTTTTATTTGAAACTGAAATACAGAAAAATTGTGCTTGATGATCTCGTTTACAATCAAGTTTAAGTTGCCATATAAAATTCAAATGAAGCAGATTAATCATTCATAAATTATTGTTTTGCAGGCTTCATTGTAAATCATTTATAAGTGTGGATGAGGAATACACTTACGAGGATGAGGAAGAGGGGGTTGCATTCATCGAACGACATCTCCGTGTAATTCCTCCAAGGTTATATATATATATATGTATATATATTCAATTATTTGAAAGCTTCGAATGAGATAAGATAAAACTTTTTCGTAAACATGACTTACGCGAGAAAACGAATAATGCAAAATTAGTAGTACATATGACTGCGCGCCCAGCAGATGGAAAAGAAAAGAAAAAAAGTAACTAAGCAGTGGGCGATTAACATTTTTGAATAATGTAACATAATAAACGTGGCTCCGGTTTTGAGTAGTGAATTTGTGTATTGCAGCTTACAAGAGGAAATGAATCGAGCAAAGGAGGAAAGTTCATGGATCGATCGGTTGGGTAAATATATATAACGTATTGATTCGGAAATACAACGGTTTCATGAACTTTCATTTAGCACAGTTTCATTCGTCATTTTATCGATTTTATTTGTATTCATGAATATTTTTTATTCAACAGGCGAATTGTCAATCGACACAAGAGATTATTCCGAAGAATCAAGAACGTCGAGTGGCATTGCAAAAGCGACAACGGGAATTACGGACGAGCGCGAATTGCGCGATCGATTGAAAGCTTTTGGGGAAATACCGGGGCCAATAACGCGGACGACTTTCAACGTGTACCTCAAACGTTTATGGAGGCTGGAATGCGGGCGAGTTAAAGATGAAAACAAAACGCAATATAATGAAAAATCGTCCGATTTCAAAATAGATAAATGTGTGTGTACAATACCGGAATATCTATTAGTCGTTGATTGGGCAAGTCGTGAGGATTATTACAGAAATTTGGAAGAAGTAGCTTTTAAAGAATACAGAATAGCCAACCCGAAGCGTAAATATCGCGGCGGTACATCGAAAAGCTCCTTCTGCTATCTCTTGATGGATCCAAGACTGACGCAGAATTTGCCGCGTTGCGATTATGATTTGACGACGGAGGAACGATGGCAACGATTTCTCAAGGCTGTATTTTATGTAGGCAAGGGGAAAGCTGCGAGACCGGCGGCTCATCTCTATGATGCTTTTAAAGTTTGGTCTAGTGGAAAACAAGACAGCGGGCTTAGCCGTAAAATCGCTCGTATCCTTGAAATTTGGCACAGCGGCCAAGGTGTCGTATGTTTAAACATGTTTAATCATACAATGGCCGAAGAGGCTTGCTCCCGTGAAGCATTCATGATCGAAGCCTTGGGTACCAATCATCTGACAAATTGCGTTCACGGTACTTACTATGGCTATGCAGCGACCGCCATGAGTCACGAGGAAAAAAAGTCCCTCGGGAAATTTCTTCTCTACAGGGCCATGCACATTCTTATGCATGAGGGAGAACGACAGCTCTTTCCTCGTAATGTCATTCTCTGATCTTCAAAAAATTAGCGCATGAATCAGTTGTTAAATTGAGCCAAGAATGAAATCGTTCACTCGCGTCTCAATTGATTGCATTTCAGTTCATTCATTTATTTAAATGGCAACATATGATTATTCATGATTTATAAGGGACAATGTATGATTAAGAAAAATGAATCTGTGATAAATGTAGCTATAAATTAAAAGACAATAGAGAAACAGTCCAACAACTCACTCAGCTTTATTTATCATCACGCGCATGTCGATAAGTATACATGGAGAAACAAACTCAGGATACTTTGTTCACTGTCAATCAATGGTGTGAATAATGATAATAATAAAATAATAGATTCCAAATTATAGAAAAGGTCTGTCGGACTCCGTCTTTTTTGCTTTCTTGTCTCTGCTTCTTGGGAACCAAGGATGCATTGTAGTGTGAGTAAGCTTAGCACATTCCTCTGCAATTGTTTTGTTGTCTTTCTTTCTGGCAAAGGTGGCTTTAGACTCAGCCGCACTGATTTTCAGCGCTGAAAATGCAGCGTGCTCTTCTCGCGGCAATGGCTTTGAGTACTCGTAAGGAAAGTTCTTTTCTGGGTGCCAACAGACTACCATTTCCTCATCTGGGAATATTACTGCTGCTCCCATTCTTGCCAGACTCCCCAAATGTCTTGTTGTTGCTCGAGCATTGTATAACTTTAATATCCAACCAATGTCATGAAAGAAGAGAGCCATTCTTTCTGATTTGTTTCTAAAATTTCAATGGAACAATATTAAATTCATTTGTCACACAGTCGTTATACAGATCTGCAAAATTGGTCATTGCAAATGTTTTTTAAAAAGGCAACTCGATTCGGTCATTGTGAGTCGCCGAAGACTCGAGCTATTTTTCTCCATTTTTGGGAGGTGGGTGTGTTTATGACGAAAAATTAAATTTTTTTTTGCAACCTTTATGGTATGCCCTCAAAGTACAATTATTTAAGAGTGTTCAGGAATTTCATCAGATTTTTTAATTGCAAATTACATGTAACAAGCCTCGGGTTTCAGCGCCCCACGATAACCTGAAAAAAGCAATAACTCGATCGGATTCAATTCACAATTGTTTCAAATAGATTTTTTTTTAATTACCTAACACAAAGTAAACATATCACATTGAATATATACATGTCCTGAAGAAAAAAAATAAGAAAATGATTTTTGAGATACTCGGTTTAAAAAAAATTACTTGTTTGCATATGCTGTGTATTAAACTCAACTATATCTGAATATATTTTTTTTAATTCATTGAATACAGATTAAATCTTGATTTCGACCTCAATTTTTTTAAATGGACTTGGCTATTAATATTTCGTTCATGATCAATCGTAATATTGTACACAGAAAACGGGATTCATGTTTAAATTCAGCTTCCGAAGATTTTGGTGGATCACATCAATTCATTCCATTTTCATTACACCCTTGTGTGCTAATATCGTATTAGCTATTATTCATTGTTTTTTTTTCTGCCTAAGAGATTCTTAACCTATAAATTTACGTCTTCATATATTTCATCCTTCCAGCAGCCGGGTTCTCAACACATTATCGTTTTCAGAAAACATATCAATTATATATAATATGTTGATGAATTTAAGAAAATTTCGTGATAAGTCTTACCGGAATGAGTAAAACGATTAACCTTATCCCTGACTTTGGAGTGTGTGTGAGGGAGACTATATGCGTATGTATTATCCACTGAATTATAAGTATATTGAAGCTGGAAGGACCCCTGTCATAAGAAAAGCACAGGCACAGGCGGCTACCCTCAAAAACGCTACCTCTATCTTTGTTTTGGGGTGAAGTCTGTCTCTTCTATCGTCCCGCCGCCGACGACCACCGCACGTAATGAGTACAGTCTGGTACAGTCTACAGTCTACAGAAAAGTTTATGACAAAACCGAATATATCTTTTCACTACAGCTGAGCACGATCCTAGTAAATATCGTACATTACTGTACACATTACCAACCGTTCCACCAAAGCGCAACAAACGGCGAGAAACGAGTAAAAGAGCAGAGAGCAGAAAGCCAGCACCGCAAGGAGGACAGCGGATCATGAACGACAATCTCTGAAATTGGTGGATAACAAAAAACCCACCGGTTTTTTGTATGTCAAAACAAAACTTTCACATCACCACCAAAAATCTGTGTGGAGCCGATTTTTATTTTTATTTTGAAATATCATGAATTTCTAAACGCCTTAATATCAGAGAGCGCAATCGCGTTTGTCGGTCTAGAATTATATAACTAACAAGTTTTTTGAGTATTTGTTCATTAGAAAAATATATTTAAAAAACATTTTTTAAGAAGCCTGCCGATTTTTTTCAAATTGTAAGATATCAAACTTAGCCAAAGCCTAATTGAAAGGCGATCGTTCGTCTGTTATAAATTTCATTATATGCTGCATTCGGTTTTGTCGCATTTTCGTTGATTATAAAAAACAGATAGAACACTTTATGTGAAAATGATTGATTTCTAGCAATAATGAAATGTGTCATAACTTTCCAGTCTCAATAACCGGAGCACAATCGTCTATTAATGCCCTGCTTATAAAATCCAATAGAAATTTATTAGAACCGAGATAGGAACCCATAGAAATTTAATCTGAATGAATAGGTTAATGGGACAACGATGTGATCCTAAATCAATCGCTATTATACAAATGGGTCTGAATCAGCCCGAATCATTAACCAAAACGAATTGGGAATAACGCATTGAACGGAGTGCTTGAAAGGAAATATGCTTATTAACTGTTGTCGTGTGAGATTTTTCAAACACAGGAGAATTGCAGTTTGCAGTAAGGAAATTCGCTGTGATAGAATTTTCATAGGATCTAACCATAAATAAATAAAGCTGCGGGGACATGTTGTATCAAATAAAATATCTAATGGGAAACAGTCTAATTACTATTTTATGGGTTTGAATGAGTTTTTTGGAGAAGTGAATCAGCTTGATTCCAATTCAAATATTTGCAATAGGAGGAATATGCCGTAATACAATTTACATAGGATTGAAACGTAAATTAAGGGAAGCGGAGAATTAAAAATTGCACCAACTGTCAATTGGAATGCATGGGAAATTCATATGTCTGAGATATCAAACTTCTATAATGGAAAATAGTTTAATGATTACTTGAATGAGATTTGAGTTGAGCGAGAGAAAAAAATTTCATGCAGCATGTTTTCCAAAAAAACCTCATAAGTATATTTAACGGTCTAACGGTATAAATAATGTTCTTTGGATATTTCTCAAGTTTAACCTCTTTCGTCGAGACAAATGAATTTATTCTGAGAACCACAGAAGAATTCAAGGGATTTTACGAAGTCGTACAAACTAACGTTCTTTGGATGTTTTTTTTTTTAAACAATCATGGAAGTTTCATGCTTGCGAATTTCATGTATACAGTTAGTTATAGTCTCGAATAAGCAGGTACCCTATAATTGAAGGCTTGAAATTTTGACAGGTAATTTTTTTAATGTTGATAACAGTATTCAATTTTGTTTTTATCAACATCTATTGTTAACTCGATTACCACCATAGATGAAACTTGAAAAAAAACTTTGATTTTCGAAACTGTTCATAGAATAGTAAGCTGCTTTTTTGATTTCGCATGTAATTCGCGTCGTCGTCGTCATCGTCGCATAGGACTGTCTCCTCGATTCCAATGTGGAATAAATATAAGGTGAAAAGGTGTACAGACGCTGTATCCACCTACACACCCCTACACTCACAACACGACACGTATAGTCATGTATCTACACCACACTATACACACACACACACACACACACACACACACACACACACACACACACACACACACACACACACACAGTTGAGTCATCATAATTTCACCCACACATTGGAAAGCCAGTGTGTGGATGAGCTTAACGTTTATCGCCGCTAGGCAGCGCATCATTCTATGTACCATGTACCATTTTTTTATAATTACTCGTGTCGAAAATGGCGTCGGTGTTGTGAATAGACTCGGGGTGCAGGTGAGAAGTGAGAAAAAATTTGTTTTTGTTTATTAACAATCGATGATGTAAACATTAAATCAATCTTTTCATATCCAATCGCCAAACTTTTTCGTGAGCTATTGATCGCGGTATACAGCGTTATTCCATATGTGTCCGCAGGTGAAAAACAAATCCTTGTCATATAAGACTGAACTATTTTTTTGTGTCCGAGAAAAAAAAAAAATATGTGTCGTTTCGTATCGTGAAACCGCGTGAAACATTCGACGTCGACAAAACAATTCGGAATCTTGGAAAAAATTGACAAACGACTCAATTGGAATAGTAGTCATGTTTTTTTTTTTTATTCATTTTCACGCACTCGTTTGGTATATTTTTACTCTTATCGGTGACTTTATTTTTTTCGCTCTCGCTCGTATTTCCTTCATTCCTTAAAAATGCCCTAACCATAAACTGATTTAGTCTATGAACAATAATCATTTCCCGTGTTTTCTATTCATTCAAATATATATTAAACGGAAAAAATGCTGCCTAATGCAAAGAGACACGATTTTTGAACAAGTCGAATATGATTTTATGAAAATAACTTTAAAAAAACCTCGGAATTGCTTAATAATCTCAAAATTTATAAATCGATGGTATAATTAATTAAATAACTTGTTGGTGTCAGAAGTCTTGTTATTTTTGTCTTCACGGTATATAAACAATTTAAAGCACTCCTGGACACATCGTAATCTGTATCAACTAGAAATACAATCTCTTATCAGCACAAAACAACGTTCAACCTAGGCTTATCAGGGCGATATGGGCGCTGCGCTATTTAATCATGCGCGAGATAATTTTGCATGTTCTTGTTAGAGCCTATTAAGCAGTCATTAGCACCAATCCTTTATTTTTCAGTTCTTTTTTAATTGGCCCTTCGAGCTACATTACTATGACCAATTAGAGTGCATTTCAATTTCAGTTACAAATGAAAGAATTAATTTCCCGGAAACATAATTTTTGTCCATTTGATATGTTTTTATAGAAATTTTAAGTGGAAAAATATGCAATCATTCCAACTGAGTATGCGGAATAATAAATCTAATCAGACTAATCATTATGATCCTCCTCCTTAATGACTCCATGATCCTCTCCTTCGGTATTCTCAAATGAATTGATGAATCATTATGAAAATTAATTGTTGATTCATTGATTTCAATGAATCAAATTTCTCGCCGGTGGCTGACTTTGGACTTTTCGTTTAGAAACAAATACATGAATCCATAAGCATAAAGAAGGAAGCTGAATAGCACTTACTGCTCCAATGGTCTCATTTTTTAAATCCAGATAGACATGGCCAGAAAATGTTGGGCTATACTGGAGAAAGAAAGTAATGCATATACACTAATCAGGAAAACTTTGACAGTATCGACTGTTTTGTTGGAAGACTGATAAAATAGTTTTTGTTACATGATCAAATTGTCCCTCAAATAAACAAACAAGAGAATTACAATTTGACTTACTCAATGAGCTTAGCATCACTATAAATATTCATCAAATTCATTGTGACCTTTTCGATTATTTCACAAAATTTTATTTTGTTTAGACGATTTTTTTCTGGCTTGGATATGCATAACAAGCTGAGGAATGAAAAAAAAAATCAATTCTTTACTAATGATGAAATTTTGTAATTTAGGGGTTGTGACCTGCTCAAGGTTACATGTTGCAAAATCACACAGGGGTGCACTGAGGAAGGAGAATAAAAGAAAGGAATTTCAGCCGAATACGGTAAAAGGAAATTAATGAGAAAGAAAATCGAGGATAGAAAGATGTACAATGAACTACAGCGGAAACATGCCAGACTGGCATCAATATAATGCGTCGCAAGGATCAAGAACATCGTCTTCATCGTCGTCTTCTTCGTCATTGATACCGGGACTTCAAAATGGTAACAATCACACATATCTATCTGGAGCTAGTTCGCCGGCGCTGGACGGAATTAATTTGACAAGTGAGATACATCGTCCGATCGGTAAAAATCTGACCGATGGAAGTGTCTATGGGAGTGGCAGAAATTACGGTATTGGGTCAGGACCCATGCAATTGGGAGGAGCTCATTATAATTCAGCGTCGGTACGAAATCCGATGATGGACACGTTGTCGCCTATTGGAATATCGGTAGCTCCAGCTAGTGTTACCGATGACGTTGCTGGAGCACATCGCAATGCGCAAATAGCGTTTGTTTCAGGAACAAACAGTAACGTGTCAGGAAGCGTTGTGAACCCAGGTTCAGTGATGCATCCTCCGGTATTGGGATCACAAAATTCACCGCTTGGATCTTCTTCCCCTGGACGTGGAGCGATAGTTGGTGGGAGTCAGACTTACGTGGCTTGCAAAGCTCCATGTTGTAACAGCATTGACCCAAACTTGTATCAGCATTGGGAAAAGTATCCGCATTACGGGAATAATGCGAGCACATATCGGGAAACTATTCGCCAAGCTAACAATTATTCCAGTTCTATTGACGGGAGAAGATATTTACCAGATGTACGAAAGGATTGCCACGAGACTAAAGAAATAATCGAGACTGGCGCTTATCCAGGGGATCATCGTAGTACAAGACATTATCAAGATTACGGTAAATACGGGAGAAAAGAGAGTTTAATGGCTAGAGCGTATCCTGTTGGGAGTGGAAACACGCTTTTGCATCAAAATTATCCAATGCAGAGCTATCAGTTCCCCAGTGATTATCAGAAGTGTCCTTATTCGGTTAAAGATTATGCTAGACGGGGCTTAAGCAATCATCCTCCCGTAGGAAATTCCAAAAATTCTGGGATAATGAAGTATAACGAACAACAGAACGTTATGGTCACACAAAAGTATCAGTATCCGAAGCAATTACAGTATCAGAGTACTCCTGGGCTGAATAATCCTGGTTCCACGTCGAGTACCACGAGACCAAACGCTAACAATGTTTCACCGGGTTTGCAAACCTCGTTCTACAATTCGAATCATCCACCACGGAATTATTCGCAAGATTACGGGTCTCAAGATCAGTCAGTTGTCGCTAATCGTATGGCTCAATCAGCTACAAGCTCTCACGTTCATGGCTCTTTTCAAAAGTACCACGTGTATCACCAAAAAATCGCGATGCAAAGATTCTCCTTGGAAAATCATTTGCGCGCATTCTCACGTATTCCAGGCTATCAGACGCACCCAAAATATCAAGAATGCGTCATGAGATATCGAGAATTGTTGAGACTACAACAAACGGTCGACTACCAGAATATAATCCAAGAATCGCCAAAAGTTCCGAGTCCTTCGACCGTACAGACGAGTCCAGTAGTAGCCCCGATCAACTTGCAGTTCGATCAAAACGGAATGCTGATTAATTCGAATTATATGCCATCTTCCGGAGCTTATAACGGTGGAACTGCAGGACCTGTTTCAACCAACGAGATCAATAACAGCGAGGCTAATAAAAATCGTAGATTACCTTGTACCAATGAGCCCTACGAGAATTCCAATCACTGTAGCGATCGCAACGACCAAAGGGCCCTGGATCATAACCAAAGATTAATGAACCACGATTCGATCGCAGATCCTGTGCGAAGAGAGAATGCCGAGTCGTATTTTGTGGAAAACGAAAAGAAATCCGAGCAAGGTCATGAACAAACGGCTCACGAAGCTAGTAAGTTGAGTACTAACGAAAATTGCCGGAGGATCGTTATCGTGAATGAGAGGGATAAAAGTGAATCCCCAGGATCTTCGATGGAGAAGTATAAGAATATGAAAGATTTTGCTGACAAACCGGAGCTCGATGTGCGACAATTTTTGGCGAATTGGGATGAGTCTGAGGATGAGGAAACTGCAACGAATGTTCTGGAAGTTACTCGTAAATCAAAAACTCCAGAAGATGTTGCTGTGGATTCAACAGATAAAGTAGATTTAGAGAACACTCCAATTAACTCTGAAGTTACTCCGGAGAAGGAAGCTTCAACAAAAGCGAATGTTGAGAAAATACAGGAGAATATCAACGAGATTAAATGCATACAATCAGTTGAGGACATAGATGACATTCCAACGATCCATATAGTCGAAAATCTCGAGAGCGATGGCGTAGAAATGGAAAAAATTCATACGGTGTTTGGAAATTTGGCCTCTGCGATACTCGAGCCGATTTCGATTTGTGAAGGTACCACCAAGATTCAGCACATTGAGCCGAGGGACTTGACCGAGACTGACACCGCGATAGTTTTGTTTGAACAGCCGCAGAAGATTTGCTCGAAAGTGCTGGAATTCAATATGGGAAAGAAGGAGGAAAAGAAGGAACAGGAGCAAAAACAAGAGGAAATTGGCAATGTAGAAATCGTTGAAAGTGTGATAACGTCGATTGCCGATTCCGTGCCACTTGCAGACGCTCCTCAATCGAGTGTCGATGATTCTGGAACTCGCGAAGATAAGGATGAACCAAAAATGACCCGAGAAAATTCTACCAGTGACGTTCTGGCTGATATGCCAACAACGGAGGTGAGCACGACGATGACAACCACGACAAAATCCGTAGCCACTATTTCCAGCCCCACCAATTCATCATCCAGTAGCTGCGAAACCTCTTCGAGCAATGAGAAACATTGTAGTGATGCAACAGCAGTTTCGAATCTCCATAAACAGAACAGCTTTACGAGTGATGAATCGCATAACCCTGATGACATAAGTTTACCTGATCTTCAAACGTCCGAATGTACACCGATATCAACGACCCTTAATACCCCGATACACTCTGACAGTGAAGAATCGTCAGAGCACGTTACTGATCTTACAACATCAACCAACCCGATCGAGATAATACAAAATAGTCCGATCATAAGTTTCACGCATTCACCGATAAAAATAGAGCCTTACGAGCAATTGGAGCGGTCAAGAATTAGCGCTAATTCACAGACAATCACTAACGAGCATGCTTCGTTGGATTTTGATTTTGACGAGGAAGTCGCAAGCAACGAGAATCGTAAATATAATGAGAATTGTGACTCGAGCCCGGAGAGCGTTGTCGAAGAGTTGGAGAATCAGGCAAGGGATATTTTGTACGAAAAAAGACGTTCTATACCAAAAACGATGGATAGTAATAGTGAAAAAACAAATGATTATTATCACGATCCTCTTGTCGGTATGGCATCCATGACGAGTCCTCAAACCGAGAAAACTCCGAGTGCGCAAGATGCAAATGTTGATGATAAGACTCTAAGCAACGATGCTGATGCCAAGACTGGCGTGGAAATGCTGGAACATACCAATATCCCAGCTGACGAGTTCAATCGTTCCGAAGACCTCGAAACCTTGTGTGATATGTCTCTCGACGACGCATGCTTGATTCCGTTGATACCCGACGACGTTGTTTGCGATGAGCCTCGAATGCCGGTCTCACCTATGGAGGGAAATTGTTTGACGAAAATACTAAACGATACATTGCCAATAACCGATCTCGACATGCTCGATACTTCTGGGAACGCGATTATAGATAAAAATAACGGCGAGGACGATGTTTGGGGACAAGTAAGCCAGATGGACAAAAATTTTGAGACATCGATTGTTGAGCCAGTGATCAAGAAAATCGCAAATGTCAAACCTTCGACAGCCACGATACAAACCGATCAATCGTATGAAAAAGACGGGGGTCAATTCGACAATGACAGCTACTGCTATGCATCGGATAACAATGATGCATTTCTTCATAATGCTGAAGACAGGAAATCGTCGGAGGAAGGTAAGAATTCCGTGACTGCTCTAGACAAAGTTGTGACCTTAGATCGGGACGAACGTAAGGGAATCAACAAACTTCATCATGTTGATTCAAACTTGGAGATCCAAGTGGCCAATTTTAACGTTAAAATTCATAACGAGGTGGACAACGTTATGGACGATGAGACGAAAAATCGAGAATCATTGGGAAAGGGCGTTGATGCAATTGAGATAAAAATCAACTTGTCGCGGGGTGATGTAGTCCGAAGAATCAACAAAAGTCTAGAGGAAAAATTACAGGAGGAGGAAGTTGATAACAAAAAGAGAGATAGAAACCATTCAGCTGCCTCTGTGGGGAGAATCCGTGGCCGGAAGCGTCGCAGGTCAATGCCCGAAACAGCGGACGACTTTGAATTGAAGCGAGCCCGGAAAATGAACAATGAAGAGACCAGCAAAAAAACAAGCAAATATCGAAAAAATCGTAGATTTCGAAGATCAATGGATGACAAATTATTGCTTATGAATGAGGAATATTCGTGCCGAGAAAATTCGACATCATCCGGTAGCGAAATGAATTATCGGCAAATAGTCATGCTGAATAAAAAGGCACGGGTATGTGCATTTCCCGTGGACATACCGGATGCGCGATCGTCTTTAAACTTCAAAGAAAGTGATCAGGTGAAGAAATTGGAAAGTAATACTTATGCACGACCAGAAAAACAGAAAGACACCTGTCGCTTGCCAAGCCCTTCGTATAACTCCTCGATGGAAAATTCATCGACCTTGGATTTCGACAATTTCGACGTAGCACCAAATCACTATACCGGCACCGATGAAAAATCCTCGTTTGATAAAGAATCTCGTTACGCGCGAGAAAAACTACGCTACGACGATACGAATAGACAAAAGAAATCGAGCAATCGGTATGAGGAACTGACGACGATCGACGCCTTGGAGACAAATCTCAACACAGTTCCTATATACACGACCAAAGATGGTAGAATAACGTACAGTCCTAATCGTAATTATACTTATCGAGCTCTCATAATGGAAGCTCGACAGCGTGAAAAACACTCCTCTTCCGACTTGAGAAAATTATCGCGTTATTCGAAATTAAGAAGTTCTTATCGGGACACAGGGTCTCGGCAAAAATTTGTCAAGCCCTGTCCGAAATTGGATGATAAAAAAAGTGGAGATTACAGGAAGAGCAGAACAAAGAGAGCGAGTGGAAAATTGCGACATGAATTGTTAGAAAACACAGATATTAAACTGAGGAAACACGACAAATGTCGTACGGAGGAAAAATCGAAGGAAGATCGTTTTCATATCGTTGCCATCGCGGAAAAAGCCATCATGGAGCAGCAAATATCAGAAGTGACCGTCGGAGACTTGAGATCAGTACTGGAAGATCGGGAGAGTTTAGAGACTACCGAAATATCAAATTACGTATCGACGAAAGTGGCGAGAAGTCCCGAATCAGCTGAAAATTCTACGGGTCTAAAAAACGTTTGTGGCAACAATTTCGAAGCTGGTGTTGTTGCAAGAATATTCAAAGATCAAGAGCTAGGAATTTCAACGTGCGATATTGACAGATCTACTGATCGTCCATCAGTGGGGGACGAGCGAGAAAATTGTGATCCAAGTTTGAGATTTTTTCGAGAAAATTTTGAGCTTCCGAAGACAAAAGCAACCGCAATAATGGCCAGTCCATCGACGCGAGTTATAGAAAAGAAACCACAACTGTGGAGCATTGATTTCCAAGCGGCATTGTCCGATAGTGGCCTGGAATCCTCAACAACTTTTGTGGATGCCATTAAAGATTCGAGAAAAATGCAAAAGTGGAAAAAAACGTTTTGCGATCGAGTCGATAAGCCGATGTTTATTGTGTCTCGCGAGAAAAAAACGGACCTCGAAACAACATACTTGTCAAACGAGAATAATAAGCCTTCCAGTCAAATTTCAAAAGAATCGGTGTCTGCGAAAGTTACAGAACAGTTCCTTGAAAAGATTACGATGTTAGTGAATCATGAAACGACCGAAATCGTCGACAGCCTTGATCTCGCATTTCCATCGAGTAATCAGGATTACGGGCAAGTGACAAGAAAAAAGAGAAGAAGAAAGACGAAAAAAGAGCTTGACGAGGCTCGAGCAAAAAACGTTAACGAATCCTCGGACTTGTTTCGAAGATGTGTTTCCAACGATAGCGGAGAGTTTACTGGTTTGTTATTTCAAATTCCAAAACCAAGGGATAACTGGTTGAATATCAATAGTTCTATATTAGATGAAAATATGCTGGAGGAGGATGAAGGTCCCAAGGGATTGGATGATACGAGCAGATTAGGAACAGAAAATTCCACTCCACCCAGCAACGATTATCTCATCGACAATTGCATGAATTTATCTAGTTGTTCCAAGCTCCTAGAGCAATCTAGTGAATTAAAAATGGTAACAGCAGTACCGCCGTTAGAAGACACATCGACGCGGTTTGCGAGTGAATCGATGGATTTTAACGATTTACGTCCTCTGACCAACGACGATAACCTCGTTTATGAGAAAAATGATTCGTATTTGGATGAAAACGCGATCGATCCGAGCATCAATTGTTCAAGGAAAAGCAGTGATTCCGGAAAAGCACCAATTCTCAGTTTCTCTGGACAGATACAGAGCGACGTAAGGTATGGGGACTCATGTTCGAAAAGTCCTCCGAATCTTACTCATGAAAGTACCTGGTCAGGAATTCCGGAGACCCCAATAGAAAATCTGAACAACGAAGTACATCCGAAGATACCTAAAATGATTATAAAAAATATAAAATCACGTTCTGGAACTCCTACCAGCGGGGAAGATAGTGAAGAGTTCTTATCTTCGAACGCAAAAATTTCTTCGGAACATTATAATCAAGAAATCAAGATGGATGAGAGTGGATCCAAAATTCCTAAAATAAAGATACGACTGGAAGATTCTACTTTGCCAAGAATGATTCCGGAGGATACGAAACCATTGAGACACGAGGAGAAAATGACCAAGAACAAAAAAACCAGCAGATTCTCTGGTTCTTCACTCACTAAGAAGAAACTGCCGCTCGTGGGTAAATTATCGAGGCAATCCTCTGAGGTGGAGTCTCAGGACTCCAAGGAAAATACAGATAACAGCTCTTACAAATTTACCCTGATGCAAAAATCGTCAAAACATCATCATCGTAGCAGGAGCAAGGAAAAATTGTTCTCGAAGAGTTACCGAAGCAAAAGCACAGAAAAATTACCAAAGAGAATAAAACAGGAGAAAATACCAAAATTAACCATCAAGAAACACTCCTCAATCAGTGTGATCAAGGAATCCGTAGCCCGAAGTCCTGAAGAGACGGTGATGCAAAAATGTAAATTGACGACCTCAAACAAAATTGTGACAAAAAAAGAAGAAATGAACGAGAACAAGAAAAAATCTGTGGATGATTGTAATAAGAACAACGATTCTCAGCAGAGCACTGCAGAAAAAGTACCGAAAGTTATTATAAAGCGTGCCTCACCAAGTGCCGAATTCAAATGCGAATTGAGCAAAAATGACCGAGAGGCCATAATCAAGGACTCGAAATGGCAACCAGAAGTTAAACTGCAACGGTTTTGGGTGCTTGATTGTATGGCAAAAGAACCCGGAAATGGTCAAGTAGCCCTGAAAGTACTCGAGTCAACTTTGGACCAAGTCGACAAAGACATCTGGAACGACTTGGTTCACAAATCCAATTGCAATGATTTGGACTCTCGAAAAGCGAATGGGAAAAAACTTCACGAGACGAAAGTGAGACGAAAATCCGATTGTGATTTGAGTAAATCTCAAATGTCAACATCTAAGAATCGTCGAAAGAGTTTTGAGTCAGAAAACATTGACCTAACCACGAGGACGCATAACTTTTCAGCCAAGAAACCAAAAAAGGAGATACTTGCAAACAGTGGGCCGAAAAAATCGCAAGCGGGCAACTTCGAGGATAACAATTATGTGATAAAGATCGATTCGTCGGACGAGAGCCAAACGACGATTGAAATATTGCCCGCATCGCCGGACAATACTCATAGTGAGTTGGAACAGAAAAATCAATTTTTCATGACCAATGAAAACATGGGAAAATTATATTCGGAGGATGCAATACCAACACAATTTGAATTGGAGTTGGAAATTGTTGATAACAGTAGCGTGGATTCTTTGGATGTTCCGATTCCAAGCTGTTCATTAAATGACAATGATTACGAGGAAGAAAAAAGCAAAGACTTGGACAAAATTCTAAAGTCAAATGAGAAGGATTGGGGAAAAAAGAGTCTGTACAAAAATGGAGCGAGTTCAATTGTCGCGAACATGAAAAACGTATGTTGCTCGGATTCTCTAGTGAAGGAAGTCTTAGCAGCAAAGGAAACATTAAAACGTTGCTTGGGAAAAAAGAAATCCAACGATTTTAGTGCGAAAAGTGCGAAAACATCAAAACCGAGACCTAAAACAGCAGCGGAGAAAAAACAGGGCTCCGGCTACGATTACTTCCTACCCGAAAATCATCCAATCGACAGAAAAAAGACTGAAGAAATTCCGATGGAACCTAAAATCAAAGTCTCGAAAAAGGAAAAATTAGTCAGCCCTTGGGAACCTAATAAGAGCACAAGCATTCTTTCCGAGACTAGAAAAGAATCAAACGAGGATGAAATTCATCGGAAACGATCAAGCTTATCTACCAGTCGTGCTGGAGCCTGTAAAGCTTCGAAAGGAAATAACGATAATTTTCGAGAAAAGGTCCGTATCAAGAGTATTGCGTCAATACAACCGAATACTTCGACATCTACAGAAAAAAAAATAGCAGAGGATAACGAGAATGCATCAACAATGGGGCCTCTTGGAGAAACAGCAAAAACCATGAGATCCTACAAAATACCAAAGATATCACGAACCAGGGAAAATCTAGACAACAGCATTATGAGCTGTTTCAACAAGGAGATGAGAAAATCTCCCAGTCCCGTTAAAATGCCAATCTTAGAGCCCCAAATGGATCTCAATTTTGAACTTGCCGGTCGTGATTCGGATCGTGATTATTCTCGCTCACCACCCGTGATCACAAAACACGAACGATCACCGGACAATGTATCTCCATTAAAACAAACGGAAGATTTAAGTATCGATTCTGAGAAAATTGATAATTTTGAGATACAACGAGACACCAATGAGGCTGTAAGCTTCGCTGATATTGTCTCGCAGTTGGCTTATCATGAGAAGGTATTCATGAAAGGGTTTATTTCAACTAAATTTTTTTTAATGATTCCAACAAATTCGAACTAGATAATTTGATTGTACTTTAAAAATAAAAATTGATCCATTTACACACATACTGATATGCAATGCAAATAAAAATTGAAGATTATTTGTAAGAGAAACATTCAATTCATATTTAGTTCGAATTCGCGTCAACATATGAATTGTAAAAAAAATTGATTTACATGAAAACAGATTATTGAATAGCAAGTAATAATGGATAAATGAATGAAACTTAATATTTTTGTAGGCGACAATTAGACATAGACGGTATTGTATACTGTGCGAGCGTTGGTTCCCTACGGCAGCGAGGCATCGCAGGCATCTCACTGGATATCAACATCGACACACTGAGCTTACACAACGGCGAACCGTTCACGCACTCTTCATGCTATTTACGGGTAAGCCTTGTCCTCGTTTGCTGCCTGCAAGTATCGTGAGGACCGATTGCGTCCCAGGCGAGCCAACCCCTCTCCAAATCGCTGTTCAGGTAAATAATACCACCAATTATATCATTAAACCCATACTCTACAAAAATTATTCATTTTATTAACGATCACGGAAACTACAGGAATGGAAGAACTTCCCAAGGCTCATAATATTATCATTGAAATGAATAAACATTTCATTACACATAAAATAATGATTCTTGGTGGGTATAAAAGGATTCACGGAGCTAATACAGTTTCATATTCAGTAGAATACTATGAACATGAATTTGTCATTGGAATCCTTAGCGGATTTCGTGACTTGTTTTTTTCTGGTCGGAATTTGAGCTTGTTGTTTTTGTACAGAAGTTGACCAGTTATTTGTGGTCAATAGGGAATGTGTTTGTACGCTGGATGTGACGTATTAGTCTAGTCGGTCCTACCAGTATGTTTCGGCCGTGTTGACCAGAGTGGGGTTTCATTTTAGGATCACAAGCTGGTCGTTTCGATCAGTTGATGAAAATCGGAATCCAGTTGGGAATCCAATTCTGACCAAAGGTATCTGGTCAATACGACTAACCTGCCTGGTAGTCAACTGATTGTTTTTACCAAGTCACCTTGGTCGGACGACCAACCTACTAGGTAGCAAGTTGGTCGTTCCGACCGAGTCACTTTGGTCGAGACGACCGACCCACCGGGTAGTGAGCAAGTCATCTTGACCTGGACAAGAGGACCATTCTACCAAGGGGCCATCCGGTCATTCCGACCTCGGATTGTTTATCAATGAGAAATTTTAAACGTCATACCAAGGCTTTCGGAAAGATTGCCTTGGTAGTAACGTTTTTGGTCTGTGATAAATTCTTTGATCGTCGTAATCCTTTGATTTGGTAATATCAAGTCGTAATGCATATGAGAGTATACACTACCGTCGGAAAGTTTCCGGACAAAAGTCCGAAAAAGTTCACGCACTCTTTTTCGTGTTATTCCGTCGGTAATGTAGTTGAATGAACTTGATAAACGGCATTTTGAAGGAGAGGAATCTCCTTTCATTTTACTTTTTTTGAAAAAATTTTGCGATTTTTTTTATGACTAGGACGTCATTTTGAAAACGATCATTTTTCGTCTTTTTTTCCTCTTTTACAGAGTGACCGCGTTTTCAGTAGAAATTTTTTTTCCGAATTTCTTTGACCGGATCTTGAAAAGGCAAAGCTTAAGCTTTAATTTCGTTTTTTATTAAATCCGTTACGATTTTTTTTGAAAAAGTTATCATGTTTTTGGCGAAAAAAGACGGAATTCAGAAATTCCTGCGTAACAAGAAAACTATCACATTTAGAAAAAAATCTCAAAAGAGTGAAAAGTTACCTCTGAAATTGTTCTAGTCACTAGATTTTTTTCAGATTTTTTTTCTAAATTTTTTTTTTTTTCATCGATTTCAGTCGAACCGAGGCATACCAATTTCCGTAATTTAAAAATAACCACAAAAAAATCAGCACGCACGCGTGCTGTAAAAAAGTTGAGACAAGTACATTTTCGTAATTAACCTGGGATTATCAAACTAATTCGAATTGCCTAAAAAATTACGTTCCGATTCTCATTAACAGTTGACTTGAGACTTTACAAAAAGCGACTGAATAATTAGAGATGTGCTGAAACAGATATGGCCAAGTACATGAAGCTTTTCACCTTGAATATTTCCACAAGCAATCGGATCCTGTAAAAATCTTTGAACCCTCTTAAGGAACGGTCATCAATTCTATACGGATCACAAAGAAAGTTGAAAAATCCGATTCTCGCTAAAAATAATGTTGCGTTTGTGGACCGGATACGCACAGAGTACTTGTCCGGCCCGAAAATTCTTCAGTAAAAAGCCTATTCAAATGAAAGTGGATGAAGAGAAGATTTTTATTTCACAAATTATATTAAAACTTAAGGATACGCGATCACGAGTAACGAATATGATAATTGAGTTCTTCTTTGGGTACATTTGAATCTCTCGCGGTAGTTATCACTGACGTTCGCAGTGCCTGAATCATCCTCTTAATCGGTGACCATTTGTCACTTACGACTTCACCGTAGCGCTAACATTGCAGGACAATGGATTTCATTAAACATGCTCCAATGGATTCCTGTTATGTCTTTGAATGATTATTAAAATTTACCGTGCAAGGAGCAGCACATTTTCATCCAGTATCGTATGAAGAATTTTCGGGCCGGACAAGTACTCTGTGCGTATCCGGTCCACAAACGCAACATTATTTTTAGCGAGAATCGGATTTTCCAACTTTCTTTGTGATCCGTATAGAATTGATGACCGTTCCTTAAGAGGGTTCGAAGATTTTTGCAGGATCCGATTGCTTGTGGAAATATTCAAGGTGAAAAGCTTCATGTACTTGGCCGTATCTGTTTCAGCACATCTCTAATTATTCAGTCGCTTTTTGTAAAGTCTCAAGTCAACTGTTAATGAGAATCGGAACGTAATTTTTTAGGCAATTCGAATTAGTTTGATAATCCCAGGTTAATTACGAAAATGTACTTGTCTCAACTTTTTTACAGCACGCGTGCGTGCTGATTTTTTTGTGGTTATTTGTCTGCTTTTTGTAAAGCATCAATAGCTTTTCAATTAAAACAGATCCAATCATTTTATATCTCATACGATATAATGATCGTTACTATGAAAACATTAGACATTTTTAAAACTACTAGTTTTTTGTTGATATCGATTGGCATTGGATCAATGATCGGATTATATCTTATACAATGAAAAACTTATAGTATTTAAACTCTGTGCTGTACGCTTGTTCGTCTTCTGAAAAATCGTTGAGAAGTTTTTGCAACATTAAAATGCATAATTAGAAAGTGAAACTTCCATATTTTCATAATTTTTTCGTTTCCTTTTACTTTTGGACACAAACGTCATGTGTAAAACACAAATACTTATTCCGACATAACGCGTTTTTTTATTATAATAATTTTCTTTGTATAATTTCCTTTCTTCAATCTTTTGTTCCTTCCTATTTCTTAGTTAACTATTCATTGAATCAGAGTTTTTTTTTTGCGAATCGACGAAAATGTGAGGAAAAATCTGTTTTTTCCTTGATTGCATTTTATTTTCTGAATGACGATTGCTTATAAATTAGTCAAGAATACCTAAACAGCACGTGTTTGAAATTTGATAAAAATAAATGAGATTCCTCATGATTTTGGTGTAAAATACTTAAAAACAACCACTGAAATACAGTGAAAGAAAATCTAAAAAATGATTTATAAGAATTATCAGTTAAAAACGTCAGCGATCATGTTTTTTCTAATGAAATCGATAAGGAATCGTTTTGTTTGTGATACCCGTAATCAATTGATTAGCAAAATTTTCTTATAGATTTTTTAAAGATTGCCGAAATTTGAAAAATTTGAATGCTTTTCCAAAAGGAATTTCGAAAGTTAAGGAGTTCAGATTCGTTTTCCAGCAACAAAACCATTGGACATTTCGAGATCCATTTCAGATCATTCAAGAATGCTATAATAATTTATTTAAAAATTTTATATACCAAATTTTGAATGTGGCATTAATATTTGAAAATTTTTAAAAATGTTTTGGTTCGATTTCCGTTTCTATTTTCGATTATCATGCTTTCATTATTAAACCCTTTTTTCTTTTGGATATGGAAAAAGATTCCTATTTGTCGTACGGAACAACATGTTGATCCTCATGCTGGCCTTGGGAAATTGCTCCTTAGATGTAAGCGTTGTAACTTTTGGAATATTCTGTAAGAGCGTCGAATTTCACCGTAACGGATTGAGATCTGTTACGAAAAGAAGACGTCTTTTATTCATCCATGCAATCGGGTGACTATTCATTATTCGAAAAGCTCAAATTTGAGGAAAAGAATACACAAAAATGTCGTTCCGACGACTGAATGAAACTCAACAGCTAAGTGTCGATTCCAATATCGTAACCTTTTGATACCGTATGGCATTCGTATTGATTGAAGTTTCAATGGAATAAAATGTGAAAGAATCCTGGAATAACGTATGTACGTTTTAGCTACGTTATTCGATGTAAACAAAAATTTTTCCCCTCAAGTGCAGATTCTATCAAATAAAATCAAATTCTTTTATTGATGTAATAAAGGTATACGTTTTAAATGAGAAATGAAATCAGACATAAAAAAAGCCGCTACCTCGTCGCACATCCTGATACCGCAAACTCTAATCACCGCTGTGACCACGACTTGGCCCACGATCGTCCTAAGCAGGTGCTTGATCTTGATTCATTGGCTTCGGCTAACCTTTCGAATATAAGCCCACTTCACGTGAAATCATTCAATTTACCCGGCGATTAATTTATCGAGAACTGTAAATATTATTATTTTTATACAAAACGAAACTATTGAAACGACAGTCATAGCAAATGACTAATCGTCCTGACGCTCGTAACCACGCGCCGTCCTTGTAGCTCCATTGACGTGACTCTCGTCGTCGAGCGCCACTGCTGGACCGCGTGGTTCTCGAAGATATTTGTCCAGGCGCTCGTAATCGCGCGCCGCCCTGATAGTGTCACCGACGCGACTCTCATCGCTGAGCGCCATTGCTGGACCGCGTTGGTCTCGTAGATAATTGTCCTGGCACTCGTAATGACACGCCGTCCGCGTAGCATCATAGACGTAACCATTGTCGTCGAGCGCTACTGCTGGAACGCGTTGTTCTCGTAGATAATTGTCCAGACACTCCTAATCACGTACCGTTCTCGTAGCTTTACTGAAATGACCCTCATGGTCGAGCGCCACTGCTGGATTGCGTTGTTCTCGAAGATATTTGTTCTGACGCTCATGATCGCATGCCGTCCACGTGGCGTCACTGATGTAACCTTCATCGTCGAGCGCCACCTCTGGACCGCGTTGTTCTCGTAGGTAATCATCCTGACACTCGTAATCACGCACCGCTCTCGTAGCACGGCCGACGTGACCCTCATCGTCCAGCGTCATCGCTAGACTGCATTGGTCTCAAAAATATTTGTCCTGATACTCGTAATCGCGTGAAGTTCTCATAGCGTCACCGGCGTGACCTTCGTCATCGGGGTTCACTGCTGAACGGCGTTGTTCCCGTAGATATTCGTCCTGATGCTCGTAATCGCGTGTCACCCTCGTAGCGTTACCGAAGTAACCCTCGTCCTTAAGCACCACTGCTGGATCACGTCGTTCTTGAGATATTTGTCCTGACGCCCGTAATCGTGCGCTATTCCCGTAGCATCATCGGCGATACCCCCATTGACGAGCGTCACCGCTCTATCGTAACTCGTGGTTGCTCGTCGTCGTGGGTCTTTGCCGTAATCGTCACAATATCGTCGTGCAATACTTTTCTCACCGTGCATTATTTTCATCGCCATCGAAGTTAAACTTCCATACATATAACATTGACATCATCATTATTCTTTGTGATAATAATAACAAAATCATAATAATGTCATAAATTGAAAATATTTAAAAAAGAATTATTTATCCATTTTATACCCTGCTTCCTTCAATAAAATATATATAAATTAGGAATTAGGTTTGGAAGAAACATGAGATATATATAAGTTAATTGAATGCATTTTTGTCTCAATCGTCATAAATACAATCATGATATATGCGTATATTATTTCTATTGAAACCGAGATTCATTCACGACACGACGAATTCATTCATTCATCATCTCATCACAGTCATCATTGATTGATCATGATAGTATCATATCAAAAAAATTGAAATTGCCAAATTTTTTTTTTTCTTAAAAAATTCAAGGGTATTCTTTGACCAATTCCAAGATATTGTTGTTCTTAAATAATTTGTGCTGAACTCAATAGTTTCCAAGAAAAAAATTAGCTTATTTTTGTAACATATTTACGTTCTTGGCGTCATATTGTAAAAAAGAGTGATTCCATGATTACATAAAAATTTCCTGTTGAACTGTAACTATCGTGATCATCCCTGATCATGATTACACTATGAATTCTTTGCGGTAACACTGCAAAAAAAAAATCAAAAAAAGTTTTTTTTCAAAAATTTTCACGTTTTTCATGTTTGAATCGGCCATTTTTTTTTGTTCATGTCTAATCGGAATTTGAGCCAGTATTCTGAAAGAGCATAAAATTCTACATCACTATATCTGAAAACAACATTTTTTCAACGCCGAAAACATGAAAAATAATGGCGTTGAAAGTTTGCTTAAAAATCGGGACGCGTGGGCGTTAATGGGTTAAAAAGAGAAATACCGAGAGGAAATAGAAAACAAAAAAGGAACCCGCTGTGTAGGTAATTTGAAGACAAAAGATTTCGATACAAATGAAGAACAGTTTGAAATCCATGCACATCGTTTCTTACCTTCTCTTTACTTGCTATTTCGCACGATCTTTTGTGGATTTATGAATGTTTGAAATTATCAGATTCTGAACTTTTATTCCATGTGTGAAAATATACAAGAAACATGTAAAATCGTGTTTGATAAAAAAAAAATTTTTTTTATAACTGCAATTTTTTTCGGTTTTTCGCAATTTACTCAAAATTTTGAGGGTGTATGAACCAAACGGACCTCAGATTCGGATTCAACGCATCGAATCACATATAGGTATGTGGGTGTGGTCAAATGTACAGACCACTTTTTTTTGTGTGCAAGTGTAATTAATACATATAATGAGTGAATCACGTTTATTTCGTTTATACGCGTGTACGCACACACACGCGTGTATAGATCCCCGCCCTTGAACACGCTTTTTTCGTCGTGGTTCTGATTTTAGAATTCCCATTTAATACCCGCGCGTTGTATCCGTGAGAAGTTTGTATAGTCACGCCTACGCGTCGGCGTGCCTTCACTCCACGTACTCCACTTTTCACGTTACATCTCTGTTACGTCACCTACGCGACTTTCACGCTGCGCAGGTTTTTCATAATTACTTTATCATTAATACATAGTACATAAAAAAGTCCCGATCTCAAATATGACTATAACCAAAAGTCACGAATGAAAAATAATCATAGATACTATCAGCATTCACCTACGCGATTCTTACACATTTTTAAAAATCTTACAACCGTCACTATTGGTTAAAAAAATTCTCCCTCCCGAACGACGAACAAAAAAAAGGCAATCGAGTGATTTACGCAACATTCATCCGACGAACAAAAAAAATGGAGTGATTCTTTCCAACATTCTTCCATAAAACAAAAAAAATCAACAGTGATTTTCTCAAACAATCATCTGATAAACAAAAAAAAGGTAACGAAGTGATTTCCCCCAACATTTTTCCGACGAACAAAAAAAGGCAATGGAGTGATTTTTACCCAAATATTCATCCGATAAACAGAAAAAAAGCAGCGCAGTGATTTTCCCCAATATTCATCTGCTGAAAAAAAAGAAAAGGCAACGAGGTGATTTCCCTCAATATCCATCTGGCGAACAAAGCAAAAGGCAGCAGATTGATTTTCCTCAACATTCATTTGACGAATCTTAAAAAATAGCAATGGAATGATTTTCCTTAACATTCTTCCATAAAACAAAAAAAGGCAACAGAGTAGTTTTCCGAAACATTCATTCGACAAACAATAAAACGGCAACGGAGTGAAAGGCTAAAATAAAAGTTCTTTTTTATAATTGCAGCTATTCGGTCTCATAAAGCTGTTCTGAATTCGCAACGTTAACAAAAAATCTCTATCACGAAGATCACTCTTATCAACAGTTGAGAATGAAAAATGATAACCGTCAGCTTCCGCCATTTAACTTCCAAGATCTCTAAAACTTTATTATTTTTCATTGACAATTATTTAATTTGATTTTCATAACAACCGTCGATATTGATTTTTCCAATCATTCTTCCATATTTTTAACCACACAAATATCACTCTTAATTCTTTTTGCAGCCTCGTAATCGTCACTAAAAACGAAGACCTGACACGAATACAACTCCAACAAAAAATCAAATGAAAAAAAATCCGTCAGTTTGATTTATCTATCTACACCCACGATTTTTACAACCTTATTTTTCCAGCCCCACAACTGTCAATAATGATCCACGATCTTTATAACCTTTCTGATTTCACAGCTGTCACTCTATATAATGTACATAAAATAATCACAAGATTTTCAAAGTTTGTAGGCATCCGCTGCATTTCAATAATACATTTTATGATACTATTAGAAAAAGAGCACCTGAAGACATTCAGAATGGAACAATTTTTTAAAATTCATTTTGCCAAATTTAAAGCGGGCAAGTGAAAAAACATAATGCACGTTTAGTCCAACAAAATTGGAAAATTTTGGATATATCCAATGGCGTTCTGAAGCCAGCAATGTTTATCCCATCCAAAAATGTGCTTATAATGACTTTTTGTAATCATTTTTTCAATTCATATTACCACAATCAAAGATGAACCATGGAAACACTTAACACACATGCCGTTGCACAAAAATTTCAAAATTTGCAGGTATATATTCGTTGCATTTCAATTGTTTACATTTTAATACTAATTGAAAAAACCTACCGACAAACTTTTTGAATTCATTATGCGAAGAGATAAAGAGGGAGAGTGAAGAAACACAGTGTACTTCAGATTTTTCTCAATTCATTTGACACAAGCGGAGCCAAAGAGTGGAAATACTTGGTACCCATGCTGCTTTACAGAAATTTTACAGTTTGTAGGTATCCGCTGCATTCCAATATCAAAAAATTCAATACAATCAGAAAAAGAGCACGTGATGACTTTCTGAACCATCGTTTTTAAATTCGTTATGACACATGTAAAGAAGAAAAGTGAAAGAACACAGCGCACATCGGGTCTAACAAAATTCAGGCATTTCAGTTGTTTCTATCGTATCGAAAGATGAGCAGCTGAATGGAACAAATTCCATGAAAACCAGAGCGACCATGAAAGAAAACTTCTTGAATAAAAATGTTTCAATTTATGAGGTCAAATTGGAGCCAAACGTGGGAAATTTTTAGCACACATGTCACTTCCCAAATTTATCACAGTTTGCAGGCATTCTAATGATAGATTTTTCTATACTTTTATAAAAAAGTACACAGAGACTTTCTGCATGATTTCAAAAATTTTGATTGCATTCAAACATGAGCAGCCAAAGACTTTTTGTAAGGAATTTTTAAATTAATAATAACACAATCACAGAAAAAAGTGGTAATACGCAACACATGTCATTTCATGAAGTTATTAAACTTTGTAGGTGGCCACTGCATCTCAGCGATACAAATTTTGATACCATCAGAAAAAGAGCACTCAAAGACTTTTTAAAACAACTTTTTAAATTCATTATGCATAACCGGAGCGGAAAGAGAAGAACTTAGCATACACTAAAACGATAAAATTCCTCAAATTTCAGATGTGCATTACGTCACGATGACAGACATTTGTTACAAATGTTTCAACTCATGTTGTCACTGTTAAATAAACAAAGAAGTGGAAGTTGGTGATTGAACGCCATATTGGCACACGGTGCAACGTATAAAACGTGTTTAATTATCAAAAAAAAAAGTTACTCCTATTTTTTTATGAAAATATATACGTAATCTTCACCCCTTCCTCCTATCCATGATTCGAATAGAAAAGATCTTGTCTGCATTTGCCGGCATTTATGTAAATTTTGTGGAAAATGAATTCTTAAAAATTAATTTTTTTTTCAAATTCTTTCCAGGACGTCGCGATCAGTTTGGAGGATGGTGCGCGTACGAAGCTGAACAAAGCAACGAGTGACCAACAAGGATAAAATATCATTAGAAATAGCGGCCGCTCATCTGCAAACGAACTTGTAATAAAAAAAATATGCGCAGGGAACGACAATCGTGCGGTTGGCTATGTTCAGCCAAAGTTATCTTGAAGAGAAATAAGGATAAAATGAAAAAACGAACATGTAAGATGCCTATTTTACTTAAATTAATTGGAAAATGGCGAGGGAAAGAGAGAGAGAGAGAGAGAGAAGTGTAGATACAAAAAATATCTGGTGATACGTCTTTAGGATCTTTTTGAAATGTCGCTCACTAAACTTCAATTAAATTGAACCAAAATTACACTGAATTATAAATGAATATAATGACATCTGAATACATTCTATCCATCACAGCTTTATTTTTCAATAGGCGCGACAGCGACTTGTATACAAAGTGGCTAAAAAAATTTGAAATTTTTTTTCTCGAGCATTGTGTTGGAAAGTTGAAGTATGATGATGTAAAAAACTATGTGAACGAAAGGGGTTGTAGCTCAATATGTAAAGGTTGTGCAAGCGAATGTTATATTTTTTCTGTAATTGAAAACGAAAAAAAATTTTTCATTAAGGGGTCTACCCTAATTAGACGCGCAAAAAAAGGCTATTTTCGCGAGTTTTTTTGATGGGTTTGAATTATAAATATTGATATATAAAGTGTTAGGCCTAATAAGTACACTTTTAAAATACATGAAATTTTTTTTTTTTCATTTGTTCAAGTAAGTTTAGTAAGTGAGAAAAATTGCGACGAAAAAAATGTCCAAAAAGGCGCTGTTGATAAAATCTCTGGAATGGATAATCTGAAAAAAAAGGTTTCAGGTTCAGTAGTTTAATAGTTATAGCCCTTATCATACGCTTTTTTAAATTTTGAGTTTAATTATTTTTTTTTTTGCAAAAAACGATGAAAAAAAACGTGCTAATTCGATTTTTTTTCGAAAAATGGCCACCATTTGGTCAATTTTGAAAAAATCAAAAATTGTATGATATGCGCTATAATTATCAACCTACTGAATCTAAAACCATTTTTTTTCAGATCATCCATTCCAGAGACTTTATCAACAGCGCTTTTTTGGATCTTTTTTCGCCGCCATTTTTCTTACTTACTAAACTTACTTGAACAAATTAAAAAAATTTTTTTTATGTATTTTAAAAGTGTATTTATTAGGTCTAACACTTTATATATCAATAGTTTTAATTTGAACCCATCAAAAAAATTCGTGAAAATAGCGTTTTTTCGCGCGTCTAATTAGGGTAGACCCCTTAAAAATCAAAGAAACAAATTCAATTTGATTCGAAAAAAACGAGTCTAATCATTGCAAATAAAAAAATTTCAATCAATTTTTTTCTATATGCAGCAATTATCTATACGAAACAACAGAATAGGTCTACTTTCTGGGTTTAGATGAAAAATATTGTAACAACATGTTTTTTTCAAAATGGCGCTCGAAGACAACATTGTATCGCGTGTACGTCGCGGGCAAGAATCGGTGAGCATGCGTGAAATAGTATATTACGCCACTAGGGAGGGAAAGTAGACTATTTCAAATCGCAGGCAAAGTGCGCGTGACAAGCCCGCGATTTGAGATAGTCTTTTTTCACTCCCGTGTAGCGTATACTATTTTTCACCACATCTCCGCGGAAATTTCAACTTTCGTGGAGCGGAAAAGTGAACTTTCTGTGCAGGTGTGGTGAAAACGTCTGTTTTTTTCTCCGTACTCAAACCCTCGTCTGTTTCTCCGTGCCTCAAGCTTCCGTTCGTATATCGACGAAGTCAACAACGTTGATACATTTTTCTCGAATAATTGCCTTTTTCATGGCAATATCAATATCTACGTTTCTATTCTACACTCGTCCCAAACGCTGTTGACTTTGTCCAAAACTTTTTACACCCTCTCTTAGTTTCATAATGCCAACAAATTGGATTTTTCAATTGAAGAAAAGATATGAAAGTCGCTTACGCAACTTTCGAATATTGAGCTCCAATCCCTTCCTTGTACATAATTTTTTCTTTTATCATACTCCAATTTCCTAACAACTATGCTCGAGAAAAAATATCGATTTTTCCAAACCACCTTAATATATACACAAAATTCACAATTCACGTGTGACTAAATACATACTTCGTCAGCTACGATTTTTGGCATTTCGCGATTGAATCCCGAAAGAATTTTTAATGTTGTTTTTTCCCATCATTTACGTTGGCAAGCAAGTTTTTACAAAGAGAGTCGCAAGGGTTCCTTTTTGTTTTTTTTTTTCAAAACTTCTTCACCGGAGGAAACGTTCCTGGAATTTTATTTACATTAAATGATAAAAAAAAAATCATTATTTTGTGGAGCAGAAGTTCACATTTCTTGGATACTTCAATTGAACGACGAATCTCTTAAATCTTCGATGGAATAAAATTCAAATATCATACATAAAAGGGAGAATAAGACTAGTGTAAAAAAGTACAAAGTTCGAAAATTTGCAAAATCGATTGAATAATGTCTTTTTTTTTACGTTTTTTTTGCTCATCTAGAATCATGAATAACGAATTAAAAAATTGTCGTTGAAACAAGTCGTCGCGTGTGTTCTATGTGCCTAAATGAAAAAAAAGAAAATAGAGAATTTATAAATATATCTATATATACACATATATAAATATTTATATATACAAATAAATTAATATATACAAAAGAAAACATATTTATGAAAAATGTAAACACTCTACGACAAAAAGTGTAGTGTTGTCACACTTGCCTTAAACTGTTCGAGAATGATGAAGCAAGAGGTTGCTTTGGTGACGCAAAATATAATCACATTTCTGCAGGTTATTCATTAATTTGTCCGATTAACGCAAACTATAAAAAGGATTTCAAAACAATAAGAATTGCGAATCACAAAACTAGTAAAAACTTGTAACGTTTTCAAGCAAAGTATACGTGGATCGAGCAAGAAAAAGGACAGAGACTATTATTTGATAACATTCCTCAACTCGTAAGAATCAGTATTTGATCGAATCATTTTTAGATAATGAATTTGAATTTTCTCATCACATCACGCAAATCCCTGAAGATGTTACTAAATCAAAGATTACCAACAAAAATATAATTGTATATTATCTTGACACGATCGACGGCATATTTGCAAAAACGAAAGAAAGGGAGCAAACAAAACGCAGAGTCGTTAGTTATTAAGTATTGTTCCACAGTGCTCAGAGAATTTTATCGACACGCCTGTATGTGTGTGTGTTTTTGTTTTTGTTTCGTTAATGTTATATTATAACTATTATGTAGTGGATAGAAATTTTTGTTTTTGTTTCAATTTTATCTTTTTGTTTTATTTTAAAAGCATCACACCATCGAATAGAGTTTAATCATTGTTAAATTAATTTGATGATATTAAATCGCGTTCAGGGCTGACGTGGTTTTTGTTTAACTTAACGGAAATAACTTTCCGTAATTTCTCGCAGTCATTTTTATGTGGGCACGCGATACATTTTTTTTTATCGCTGTCCATAATCCTACGAATGGTCCAAACATATAATGTTACCTAAATAGAATAAGTCATCATGATATTATAGCCTCGAAAATAATTCTAGGTTGTATTATTCTTATTATTATCAATATCATCATGATAACTAGAATTTCTATTATTTTTATTATAATAATCATTGTAGGCTAATTCATTGGTTGATGGCCTCGCAACAATATCGTTGTGAAGCGCTGCAAAATAAATAGAAAAAAAGGCAAACAACTGTACTTAGAAATTTGACGCCGAATATATTTTCAAACTCATTGTTTTCGAAGTATTTGCAATACAGGCTGTGAAAAAAATCAATGGTTTTTTGCTTGTATTCTTGGAAAAAACGTTGAATTCCGGTAAAAATAAGAAGGATTCAACGAGGAAAGCTCGGAATTAAATTATCTCGCGTGCCTAGTGCATAGCGTTTAAATATTTTACATATGAATATCCCGAGAAATAATACGGTCTCCTAAACATTGTTTTACAAAACTCCTGAGAATCTTTGAATTCTTTTGTACAACTTCAAAAAGAATTAAATTCCATATAACAAAAGTGCTTACAGGCAATCTGTTAGGAACAAACGTTTAATAGTTACTACGGTTGATGAAAAAAAAAAAATGATTTGGCAGACCATAGTATTCGAATTTTTTTTTAATGAAAAAACCAAAGTCCACTCTTCTAAAAGATTGATCTGCTCAATGAAATGAAATACGACTTGAAAAATGATTAGAGAAAGTTCAGAAACTGAAAAAGTTACACGCTTAATTTTTAAAAAATAAAAAATTTTTTTCAGATATAAACTGTCATAAATAAATTTTAGTAAGATTTCTATGTCTATTTTCGAAGAAGAAAGAATATCTGTTTTTGTAAAAAAAAATTGTTGCTTGTAACGAATTGAATACAATCGAGTTTGACAATAAAAATTAGTGAACAGCTGTTAGTTTTACGAATTTACATTACAACTATTATTGTATAGTCATTATTATCGCGTGTTTGTTGTTAAGATAGCCATATTTGAGAACTTAAATATGCATTCGTTCTCTGTAACGGATTTGCTAACAGTCTTATCGAACGGAATCTTCGATTTTTTTTTAGTATTGCTTTCATCAACCGAAACACTTCAGAAAGGACTGATTTTTATTTACAATAAAGTCAAAGTACATACGAATCAACTGGAAGAATTTCAAGCCACGTTACCGAACTTTCATTTAAGAAATACAACTTTAAAAATCGTAAAACTTATTTTTAAATACTGCATACAAACTGCCTCGCACATGGAAAAAATTATAAGGTATCCATAATGATGATAAAAAAGAGGAGTCATCGAAAGTTTAAAAGAAATATCAATAATAGAACTTGGAAAATGTCACAAAATTTTCGTAACCGCAACTTCTCAGGGGTAGGAACGCCATAAACCGTTTAATTACGGGGGAAAATGTTGGTTTTTGGTTGCTGTGAGGTGTAAAAAAGGGTTATAATGCATTTTTAATGGAAATATTAACGGTAGAATTTGGAAAAATGTCACAAACAGAAAGCTTTTTCTAGTCGTGACTTCTTAGGGGTTATAGGTTCGGTAATTACTTAAACTGAAATGAATTAAAATACTTATTGAGGGAAAAAAATTTGATTTCTGGCTGCTGCGAGGGATAATAATGGGTTATAATGGATTTTTATTAGGAGCCTGGAGGAATTGTACATAATCAATGAGTGCCCTACTTGTGCGCCCACAAATACGGCCCTCTGCGAAAGGAATAGCTTTATATTTTTTCAGAAGTGTTTCTGTAATTTTGTTGAATTTGACAGGTTGTTGTATATTAATGGTGACTTACGTTGCTACGGCATCAACTTTCTGCTCTATCGGAAAAAAGTAATGAAATTACCGCGTACTTTCTATTTATTTTAATGAACTCCTCAAATTTTATTTAGTTCAAACAACGTCTTTTTTTTTATTAGCATGAAAATTACAACTAGGGACATTTCACTGCGTGTTTTATTTGAATGAAGTTTCTAAAGTTTATTCCAAACAATTATTTTTACCAATAATTGTGTTGATCACCAATCTTTTTCAATTTTAAGAACTATAGCAATTGAATCGTACTTTTGAGAAAATCGCCTATTATGAATTATTTTTGTACAGAATTCGATTACCTACGCATATATGTTAGTAATATTTCCGTGTGATTTTATGTTATGCGTTCTTACAAAATATTTAGAGACCCTATTACTTTACTGTGATATACATATAAAATATCTTAAAATGCAGTACGCTTCTCGAAATAATTTGATTTCAAGTTCCATTTGTAGACTGTTCTTTTTACCATAATTCAATTTTTTTTGAAGGATGCAAGCGCAAAAAAAACTATCGTTTTTTGCAAATCCTATCACATATATATTGGGGTGGATCGAAAAAAATGATGTTCGTTTTTTCGAGTTTCGCCAGCCGAAATTGTTTTACAACGCCAAAAAAAGAAGGCATTCAGAAGGAGAGCTCAAAATAAAATTATTTGGGCTACCGCTTCACATTGTTCGATTTTCCGCAACAGTAACATAAGGAAATGAGAAGTTCGATAAATATTATTTCACAACTCTCGAGAAAAATTCCATGGATATGCTGCCCATGTATTCTTGTAGAAAACAAAACTCTCTACAAAAAATATAGTGAAGCCAAGTTACAATCGTTCTAGAGTTATCGGTGTTTGAAGTTCAACGTATGCAAAAAAAAATACTAAAACAATATTTATCGAAATTCTCATTTTTCTATGTTATTCGTATGGGAAATCGAAGATGTGGAGCGGATAGCCCTATTAATGTTATTTTGAGGTCTCTTTCTACATGGCATCTTTTTTTGGTATTTTGAATTCATTTCGGTCAAAGGAACTCGAATAAAAAATGTTTTTTTCGATATACCCTAATTCATATATATGAGGTATTCCACGTCAAACCGGCGGACTTTTTCCCTGACCCTCACCGATTTGGTTAATTATTTTTTATATGATTATATGGAGTCTGAAAGACACCCTGAAATTTTTTCAGATTTTTCTGAAGAACCATTTTGAAAAAAAAGCCCCTTTTTAAAAATGTAAAAAAATTCTTAAAAATCGCTGATTATATGCCAAACACTTTAAACTACCGCCCGTAGTGGAAGTACGATTTTTTCTGTGTGTTAATCGGCTAATAACGTTGAAAAAATTCAAAAAATGCCGAAAAACACTTACTCTGGCCCAATAGTTAAATATTTGGGTCTACTAATGTTCGTCACAATTTTCGAACAATCAAATAAAAAATATGGACCTTGATCAGCTAGTAGTTACGAATTCCCAATATAATAATATTTTACGTACAATATTTGAAGCTGTTACACCGGTCATGGAAGGATCTTTTTCTAGAGTTGGAAAACAATAGATTCACATATCATTTGATAAAATTGAATAAAACTATCGAATGAATACCTTAACTTTTTGCCTGGCTCAATTTTTTTTGTTTTGTACTGGTCTGAAATATCCCAAAAAAATTTTTGGGTACGAAAGTATTCAACTATTGGGCCAGAGTAAGTGTTTTTCGGCATTTTTTTAATTTTTTCAACGTTATTAGCCGATTAACACACAGAAAAAATCGTACTTCCACTACGGGCGGTAGCTTAAAGTGTTTGGCACATAATCAGCGATTTTTAGGAATTTTTTCAGATTTTTAAAAAGGGGCTTTTTTTTTGGATTTTTTATTTATTTATTTTTTTGTTTTCAAAAATGGCTGTTCAGAAAAATCTGAAAAAATTCCAGGGTGTCTTTTAGACTTCACATAATCATATAAAAAATAATTAACCAAATCGGCGAGGGTCAGGAAAAAAGTCCGCCGGTTTGACGTGGAATAACTCATATATATATCTTGGAAATTACGGATCAGAAAATAAAATTGCGTCCTGTCGAAACGAATTTCTTGTCCACAAAATTGTGCATTGTTTGGTTTTTGATGGGGAAGAAAACAGTAAAAAAATGCGTGCCTTAATAATATTTGAATGCTTGTTGGATCGAATTAGACAACTCTGTGATTAAAATCGCAATCTACTCTCACAATAGTGAAATTCTGGTCAATGTTAAAAATATTATGAAACCTGGAAAGACGATTTGAAATAAATGAAAAGAAATTGTCACACAATTGTGAAAGTGGGTAAAATGTCTAATTTGCTATTTTTAGAACATTTTAAAATATGATATCAAAAATCAGAACGAAATTTCGTTTTTCGTTATCTTTCTTTGCATTTACCAAGAAGCAAGATATTATGCGAAGCCTCCAAATGGAGCGTGTATAAACGTTCACATGTATAGATTAGTTATCAAGACGGAATATTCAATGGTGCGCGCAATTTTAATTATATTTGTTTCTGTTTCCGTTTTTTTTAAATTAAATTTCCAATTTTTTTTGGACATTGAATTTTAATTTGGGCCTCGTTACTGAAGCTTAAACAATATTTTATACACATACATTAGTATGTATATGGTGTTGATATATTAACGATACATTTTTATCATTGTAGTTAATTAAGGTAATAATCTCGAATTACACGAGTACAATTAAGTTTCTTTGGCATAATCAGGGTATGAATATTTGTGTCACACATTCCATATTCGATAAATAAAAAATCTTGAAGCTGATTTCCGAAAATTGTATGCGTTCAATTCGATATACCCATAATTATCGTTATAACAATTGTGTATTGGTATTGCATACTTATACAGCCTCATCCAGAAGTATTAGGCAGCTTGCGGCTGTTTGACCTATACTTGATAAAAAAAAAGGCGTGGCTGAATGTAATAAACGTAATTTTGAAGCAGACAGCTCCATTTTTCTTTTTTTGAATAATTTATGCGACTCTTTTTGCGTCCAGTACATAAATTTGAACATGGTTATTTAAGGGATCATCACAGTGTGACCCTTCGAAAAATCACTGATTCTCGCGTTTGTAAGTTTTTTTTGTTTGTAATTTTTTTGTTTGGGTTTAAAATTTTTTTTTTTTTTTTTAAGTCCTTGTTCCAAGTCATTTGAGGTAACTTTTGAAAAAAAGAATTGAACTGCTTTCTAATCGTGGATTTTTGGGAAGATCTGGTTTCTTGATTGGCGTTTTTTGTTCGGAGGAATTCTTCCGAAGATGTTTTATTACAAGGTTCTAATTATTTAGAGAGAAGGCTTCTTTTACGGTTTTAATATAACTGGAGGATTTATTAACATTATAATCCGACGTACTTGACCACATCCATATTTATTTGACAACTTTTTGTAATCTTTTAATTCAACTTTTTGCGAGAATTGAATTTCACGATTTCCTGACTTTGTTCATAAATTTCATTCAAGATAATTTTTCATAACTTTTCATGATAAATTATTTTTTAAGGTTACTTTTCAAGGAAAGAATCGAACTGCTTTCTAATAGTGGATTTTTGGGAAGGTCTTGATTTCTTGAATGGTGTTTTTTGTTGGGAGAAATTTTTCTAAAGATGTTTTATTACGAGTTTCTAATTATTTAGAGGGAAGGTTTCTTTTACGGGGGACAACTTTTTGGGGGGGGGGGGAGAGTAAATGTACTTGTCTCAACTTTGCGTACAGCATTTTTGCTGTTTTTTGTGATTATTTAACAACTTTTTGTAATCATCGCGAATCATTGGAAGAATCAGGTTTTTCGATTGGAGTTTTTAGTTATGACAGATTTTCTCAGGGATATTATATGATTATTGTTTCTTCAAGGGATTTTCCGTGGAGACGTTTTCAATCACCAAAAACTATTATCAAGTGGTTTCTCGATTAGTTTTTATGCAATTGACTATTTATAATTTTCAAGTTTTATTTATTCAATGAGTTCCGTGAAGCCGGAGCTTACTTTTTCACCACCCGGAACTATTATTTGGGAAGAGAAAATGGACTCCTGTCTCAACTATTTTTGCAGTCTCGCCCTGACCAATCGCGACACTTTTGATTTTCAGTGTCCGTGAGTGCCGGTGACGCACCCGTGGGGGCCCGGTGACCAAACCATGAATAAACAGCATCGCGATACTAATTATTCATGGTTTATTTAACAATTTTTCTAATAATTAATCTATTGCGAGGCTTGAATTATCATGATTCTGTAGGTTCGACTCTATTCTTCTCTTTCATATAAGATTGTTTTTTATAACGTTTTATAATGAGTTGCTTATTTGAAGCAATTATTGAGGGGAAGAATTTATACTTGAACAATTTTTTGTAAATCACCGCGGTTTTTTCGAAAGGTCTAGTTTTTTGATGAGAAAGATTTTTATGGGCATGAATTATTACACAAGTAATTATTTTCCACAAGTTATTTTTATGAGGAGAATTGTTGACAGGAGAAGACTTTTGAAGAGGAAATGAAGCGCCATCATACGGGTACGTTTTCGATTATTTTTAAGCAATACGAAAAATCATTCACGAACTCCGAACGATGCCAATCCAGTACAGCATCTATGCTATTTTTTCGTGGTTTATTTAATAACTTTTTGTAATCTTTCAACTGAACCTTTAGCGACATTAAAGATAAGAGCACGATTCATAAAATCATAAGTGTTCTTTGGATGATTTTAAACATTTTTTGTTGTATAAAATTGTTTCGTCAAGTCGATACTTTGCGAGGAAAAAAATCATGGAACTTTACATCATGCTGTTCTGCGAAAACCGCCATTTTGGAAAAGATCAAAAGGAAAAAAGTTCGTAACCAAGGTCTCGGAAAGGTCAGACATTCAGATCGCCATTACTTGCAATAATATGGTTATTGAGTGCAGTAACAACAAAAAAATCGATTTAAAATTTTTAAAAACTTGAAAAAATATTAACTTCAATTTAAAACGTAAAAATAATCAAGAATTTGATATTATTTAAAAAAATTAATGCCGGATTCTGAAGGAGCACCCTCAAAAACCTTTCACAAGAGGTTTTGAAAGAATTTTTTGTTGTTACTCAATTCAAACTGTGTACTTGAAATTGCGTGAACAAAATTGTCATTTTGCGCATTGATGGGTTAACAAATGATTGAAATGAATTGGAAATAAAATACATGCTTCAATTTACAGACTCGTATGACAGAAGTAAGAACGTAGAACGAAAAAAAATCCTTTCGGCATTCGAGTTACTATACAGTATTCTGAAAACATTTCTGAGTTTTAAGTTATGAATTTTCAAACTTGACAACAAATTTTTAATGCTCATCCCTTAATAAAACAGGACAGCTCGTTGAGCACAAAAAAGAATTAACATATTATTTAAAGGAAACCTTCAATTTCATAATTATTATTACTATGATGTCATAAAACCGGCATATTCGCGTATATATAAGTGTGGCAAGTCTCGCGCTGGCTCTTCCTTTTCGTTTAATACTTGGCGTCGAGCCGCTACCGCGTCTCTTGATATTATATTATATATTTTAGCCTAAATTCACTTTTAGGGCTAATGTGTTGTACGATTTGAAATTCAATAAGTACTGAATTATAAATGATTCAGTATTTATTTGTGAAATGCTAATTTGTTAATATATTTTGAAATTGTTTGACTTTCAAATGAAAGATTTCAAAAATATGCAGAATATTCTCAATCAAATCGTTTCAATTTGTTTTTTTAAATATTGCACTTTGCTACAAAAGGTTTCGAAAATGAAAAAATCTCATTGAGATCTTACGACATGATTTCACATGTTAAATTTCCAACTAGATTCGATTTGAAATGTTTGTCATAGTAAAAATAGCACAGATTTTCCCTTGTTTGATACCATTATAAATTTTTTCCTAGGAAGATGAAAGTTTCTGAAGTGAGAACCAAAAGCAAAAGATGTTTATCGAAAACTTGGATAACGAAGAAAAAACGAGAAACATCTAAATCGTCTATCATTCATCAATGAGAAATGTATAAAAAAAACACTAAAGAAATCGAAAAAACTGAACCGCTGCGAAAAAGTTGGAGTTGAAGAGAATGAGATTTTCAGTGATAAAGAATACAAGATCGTTGATTTAAGCATTGAGTCCGGAAGGTTTTCAGATGGTGGCATCAAAAAATTTTTGTGAAACACAGGTGAGTTGCAAAAACACTGGTACTGGAAAATCTTACACCGTTGGTACCATCGCCAAATATTTTTCATCAATTTCATCCTTTCAACATCCCCATGAGCTTTGGGACACAATTGTCTTCACCTCTGAAGAACTTCAAGAAAAGAGTCCAGAGGCTAGCATCAAACAAGTTTTCGATGGAGGAAAAATGACTTTTCATTGGCTCCGGAAGGATCTCAGATGGTGGCATAAAAAATTTTTTGTGAAACCTCGGTGAGTTGCGAAAACACCGGCACTGGAAAATCTTACACTGTTGGTACCATCGCCAAATATTTTTCATCAATTTCATCTTTTCGACATTTCCATGAGCTTTGGGACACAATTGTCTTCACCTCTGAAGAACTTCAAGAAAAGAGTGCAGAGTCTAGCATCAAACAAGTTGTTGATGAAAGAAAAATGATATTTCATGGGCTCCGGAAGGATCTCAGATGGTGGCATAAAAAAATGTTTGTGAAACACCGGTGAGTTGCGAAAACACTGGTACTGGAAAATCTTACACCGTTGGTACCATCGCCAAATATTTTTCATCAATTTCATTCTTTCGACATCCCCATGAGCTTTGGAATACAATTGTCTTCACTTTTGAAGAACTTCAAGAAAAGAGTCCAGAGGCTAGCATCAAACAAGTTGTTAATAAAAGAAAAATGATATTTCATTGGCTCCGGAGAGATCTCAGATGGTGGCATAAAAAAATGTTTGTGAAACACCGGTGAGTTGCGAAAACACTGGTATTGGAAAATCTTACATCGTTGGTACCATCGCCAAATATTTTTCATCAATTTCATCCTTTTGACATGTACATAAGCTTTGGGACATAACCGTCATCACCTTTAAAAAACTGCAAGAAAAGAGCCCAGGGGCTTGCATAAAAAAATTTAAGTTGTCGATAAAAAAAAAGAAATATCCATTGGTCGATGAACAAGTGAGGAAAATTCTTTTTATTTCTGTCATGTATTCATAAACAATGTATACTCAACAAATAAACACTGTAAACATCTATGTTTTTATTTATTTGTTTTCTGCTCGATTTTCGTCACTCACAACCACGGTCGTACATACAGGTCTGGAAACGACAGTAGCATTGCACAGGCAGCATGTGGGCCTCTTAATGTCCAAGCTTTTTATTCTCACCGCTGCCACGGCATAGCGCTGTGATAGGGGGATGTTACAAGTTATATACAGGCCTAATTTAAACCGTAATGTTCTCTCTTCACGTGTTCTCGATATTTATTTCGTCAAAAATTATTCGTGTAACAATTTAAAAATCTTTAATAAATTGATTGCATGAAAATGACGAAATCCTGTGCGGTACCTCACTGCAGCAATTCCCGGAGTGAAACTAAAAACATCTCAATACGTTTGTGAAAAACACTTGAGTCTTCTACTAAAAAAAAAACTGTCAAGACTGGCTAAAAGTTAAAAGTAGTTTCAAAACATCTACAAGGTTTTTCCCGAACACGTTCTCCTGCTTGATCCCAGTCCTATGTCTATCATAAAACTCCACTTGTGCTTTTTTATTTTTATTTCCCTGAACTAACGATTTCAACGAAAAACAATAATGATTTTCATACGAAAAAATTATAATGAAAGTGCACGTACGTGCCCAAGAGACATATGGCTGTCTCTTTCGCATACAACATCCTTTTTCCAATGCGCACCATGCGGCCAAACGTGGAAGCTACAAACACTGGACGTTAAGCGACCCATCCCCCACCACCGTCGTTTCCAGACCTGTATATACGACCGTGCTCATCGCTCTCTTTATTCTTCCCCTCATTTCCTCCCATCCTTCTTCTACCCCTCTGTAGCCCACTCCCATCCCCCAAATTCATTTTGGAACTTCCCCACTCCCTTCTCTGTCCACACTCCTCTTCCCTCCTTCTTCTTCACCTCTCCTTCCTTACTCACTCTTCTTCTACCCCCCCCCCTTCAGCCACACTACCACCGGCATGTGGTCCAAGTCCACCCTACTCACCTCTTCCAATTTCCTAACTCTATCCCACACTTTCTCCCCCACTACTACGTAATCAATTACCGACTTACCCCTTCCCCCACAAAAGTCCACTCCCTCTCCCTATCCCCCTCAACACTTCCATTCACTATCCTCCATCCTCTCTCATTCACATACTTACACCATTCCCTCCCTTCCTTCGTCACTATCTCATCCCTTGATCTCCTCATCGCCTCCCTCTCCCCTGCTCCCCATCCATCCCAACCTCCGCCTTCCTTTCTGGTTCTCACGTTCATATCTCCCCCAATCACCACCTTTTCTCCCCCTGCTCTTTTCATCCACCGGCTCATCAGCTCCTTTTTCCTCTCCATGTCCCCGTTTACATAAACCCCCACTATCATCCACCACTCCGTCCCCAACTTCACCCTTCTTTCCATCCATCCTTCCTCCCTCACCTCTGTCTCCCCTTCTTCGTCCTCGATTTCCTCCTTCACCCCTAACGCCATACCTCCCTTCGCCCTTCCCTTACCCCTCCCTCTCTTCGCTCCCTGTATCACCCACCTAAAGCCTCTCTTCCATCCTTCCCTTATCGCCTCCCACCCCTCCTCCGTCACCCACGTTTCCAAAATTACCACCACATCCCATCCCTTTATACCCTCCCAAAACTCCTCATCTTTATTCATCACTCCAGCCATATTCCAAAAGCCTACTTTATACACCGCTTCTGTTTTACCTTCGTGCACCGTATTCCCCCTTCTTTCCATCATTATCTTAATTAATAAGGTTAAAACATAAAAAGTAAAAAACATACAGGTATGGTACTCCCTGTACTACCCCCTCTTCACCCCCTCTCACACCTACCCTCCAAGCTATTTACCTGTGGAGTGGGAGAAAAAAGCTTGGAGTGGGTGGGTGTTATGGTGGGGGAAGGAGTGGGGATAGGAGTGGGGTGCGCCATACCTGTATGTAGTCTACTCTTGCGTTCCATCGATGACAACTCCGACTGACCTTGACGACCTATGCCTTCCCTTTCGACGACATGACGAAAATAGCGACGACCAGAATATTCTCGATGTTTGGATTTCTTTGCTCGATGATTCGTAACCGTCGTTCGCTCGTACAAAATAAAATAATAAAAATAAAATAAAATTAATACAAGGAATTACGCTCGCATTTGACTCCTTGACATTTTCTCGAGAGGAATTCGTCGAAACCCGACGTTTTCCTCCGTGCCGTGCCAATCTCTGTATTTTACGTGACGTGGACAAAATTACCACGTCACAGTCCAAATGCTGACTTTTTGAATCGCTTTAAATCGGGAAAAATGTTAAGAGGGAGAATTTTCTTCTTTTTCACTGTAGTAAGAATTAGAATTTTTTCGGAAATTTCTTTTGAAAATTTTTTCCAAACCCTCGTTGTCAGAATTGTACGTATCGTCTTTTCTACTTATATTTTTTTTATGTCTAGCCAATAGACATGCTGCGGCGTACATGAATGTTCAAGTGAAAAATAGTGTAAAAAAGAAGCGTCATCCTTTGCTCGGGGGACCAATACCTCACTCCAAACTTTAAACGCGTTTTTCTCGGAATTGTGTTTTTCAAAACGGTGTCCACTCTTAAGAGAAGAGTTTTCAAGTTATCCATTCCAAATATTAACAGAACATTATTCACGTCATTTTCAATCGCGGTATGGAAGATTTTTATTTTTATTTTTTATCTTTCTATTTTTTTCTACGAAAAATTGTCGAAAAAAGGCTAAATACGATACGTTTTGTTCAAACCACCGCCATTTTTTCAAATTAAAAAAAAAAGCCTCCATAGCCCAGTAGCGACTTTTTTACAGTTAATAATCTTTTTGAAATTTTTGTTTCAGATCAGGATTAAGGCTGCAATCTTGGACACCATACAGGACCTTTTTTTTCAACCGGACTTTTCAATCATTTTTTACAATATTAAACAATAAATAAATCAACTTACAGAAAATCATTTTGTATTCTTTATCACTGTCTTGACTTGTAAAAAAAAACCAGATCGATTAACTTATACTAACCATAAAAAAAAAACTAGAGTGTTGTTCGAATCTTCGTTATCCTTACTTATTCTCCAATATTGAGTCTAAACTGTTTTCGAAATTTCTGTTAGTATGCGCGATTGTAGTCCCGGTTCTTCGCTACGGATTAAGACGTACGTACGCAAAAACACGCGCGATTTCGTACTCCCGAATTACCCTTCGTCCCTCGCGATCCTCGGACCGGGTGATACGCGCATTCTTACAATATTACCAGTAATCCTCCGAGCATCGACGAGCAAAGTTCGTAACGCGCGACTCGATCTCGTATTTCGTTCTAAATACGAAAATAATTATAATTCACAATTACTTCGAGTAACCCGCGTATTAGTCCGCCGTGTGATCCACTTCGACTGTTGGCTAAACTTTTAATAAAAAGTGAAAATTATTCGATATTTTCTTTATTGTCGACGCGACCCCAGTTTCCCTTCTCCTCCCAAAATTATTCCCGTGTTGGAATCGGCGCAAAAATAATATTAAATATACGATCCCACGTTAATCGAAGGGCGTGCGCGATCAAGTGTGCTTTAGACCACACAACTGAAGTAAAACTTTTTTTTGCACCATACAGATATATACATTTTACCCCCACCACCGCGAAAAGTTTTGTTTCGAGAAAGTATAGTCTCGGCGAGCCTCGGGCCAGCAGACGACAGGCTGTCAATGTCCTTGTCCCGAGACTCTACCGAGTCTCTTGATATATAAAAGGATTTTTTTTTTCAATGTTCATGGGTTTTCATTGAAAAATCAATATTTCAGATTTGATTTTTTTATTCATTATTTTAATTCATCGTTTCATTATTTTTCGGTTCATGGTCCTGGAACATCGCAATAATGCTCAATATAGAAAAAAATTCATTTTTTGGTCAATATCAATATTAACTAAAAATACTGATCAAAATATCATTTTTGCCTATCTCCGGTCTTGCCTGTAAGTCATCAAAAAATAGTGCAAGGCCTAGAAAATGTGTCATCGTATTTTTAATATAGGAGAAGGAGAATGGAAAGGTTGGGAGCTTTGTAGGCGTATGGGTGGTGCTCTGCTGACGCGAAACACTGTATCCGTAGCCCTCTGGCTGATTTCTGCCACACCAGAAATCGTGCCACGGGATAAAGCTGTTCTGTTATAATACCTTGATTCTATCGAAATGAAGAGCATTTGGAAATTCGAAAGTGACCCAAATTGCAGCCGATCTTCTGTGTATGTAAAGAGTTCCAGTTAGCAATGAAGACTGCCAAATACAATAATTTTTAGAAGTGGGTGAGGCCTGCGATGCAATAGGTTTATTCAATTCCTTTTGTAATTCGTGTTATTAAACCAAAAAATGTTAATTTTTAAATGTTCAGCTTTATTAAACCGATATTTGTTCAGAAAATAGTATTTTCGATATGAGAAATAAATATCTCTCATTACAATAAAATATGATGACTGTCACTGGATAAAACATTAGATTTTGAATCATCAAAACTTTACTCAAAAATATTATCGAGGAAGTGCTCCTCCGAATAAAAATCCTGAACAAAATTTGTCTTTTACCGAAAGACTTAATATTAGGAAATACCAAATCAGAACTCGAGACTTTTTTACTTCTCATTTTAGTCTCTGAGAATAAATATATATATCACATTTTTCAACCTTTTCACCAGAAAATTTTTAATTGCGCTATTAGAATTAATATCATCATCATTATCATTATTAATATTACTACTTTTGTTGTCATTGTTATTGTTGTAAATAAAATCAATACAAATGTAGTACCCCCTAATGCTTTATTATGTACTATTTACAAAAATTATAATAATTGCAAACGGTATATTCGCAGGATTTGATTATAATGTACTAAATGATGCAAAAAATTTCTTTTCGCATATGATTGAAAATAATGAATTATGGCTATATTCAATTCATTAGCCTATCGTTTCAATAAATAGATGAAATGATTTTATAATTTTGTCGCCAACCGAATAATTTTATCAAACGATTGACAAAAGAGTGATTTTCAATTGTTTGCTCGTTAGAGATAAGTTCATTCGGGTTCTCTTTGATACTGGCAGTGTAGCAATATAACGACAAGTTATAATAAATAAGACCAAGTGCAATTTGGAGTTTGAGCTTTTTTCAAAAGAAGCGCCTCGGAATTGGAAACATCCATGCAAATCATCCAATACCAGGCTCGTACTCACCTCCGTAAACTTGGCCGGACAATTTAAGCTTTTCCAATTTTTTATTAATCATATCTTTCAGTGGTCGTTGAGTGGTGATCAGTACCTTAATTAAAATATTTAGTGGTTACCAGTTATTTTATAATTGAATAAACAAAATTTGGGTGCAAGTTGGCCGAACATTTTCTGTTTTTTCATGAAATCGATTAGATCGAGAGCGAAATCGATGTAGAATCGTTCAGTGGTCATGAATAAGCGAGTTGTATCGTTAAGTGGTCAATAGATTTATAAATAACTTGAAAAAAGTATTTTCGAATTTTCCAACCAGTCGGCTAGATTTAGCCGGTCAAAATGGTTATTACTCAACCGATCGTATTCTAATAAGTCTCAATCGAAAGAAAATCGTATGGTGGTGAATAGTAGTATGATTAAAATGTTTAGTAGTATCTAGTTGTCTGATAATTAAATAAATAAAATTTGGGTGCAAATTGGCCGAACATTTTTTATTTTTTCATGAAATCGCTTAGATCAAGCGCTAAATCGATGTAGAATCGTTCAGTGGTCACGAATAATTAAATTAAATCGATAAGTAGTCAATAGATTATTGCGAAAACTATTTCGAAAACTAGAATAAAGTACAAAACGATCGCTGGATGTAACAGGTGTTCAATATGCGGCCACCTTCGTACGTTATTTATGTTCGCATTTGTTGCCGATATTGAAATTGGGATAGTTTAATAAAAACTGCGAATTGTGATTTTTTCGAGGCTTCACATTTTTTCGTTCGCGTGTGTTTCATAGAATTTCCGTTGCTCAAAGTTTCGCTCACTTTGCTCGTGAATCTAGTGAAAATTTCTTGAATATTTCCATTATCGATTTAATTTAATTATTCGTGACCACTGAACGATTCTACATCGATTTAGCGCTTGATCTAAGTGATTTCATGAAAAAATAAAAAATGTTCGGCCAATATGCAACCAAATTTTATTTATTTAATTATCAGACAACTAGATACTACTAAACATTTTAATCATACTACTATTCACCACCATACGATTTTCTTTCGATTGAGACTTATTAGAATACGATCGGTTGAGTAATAACCATTTTGACGGGCTAAATCTAGCCGACTGGTTGGACAATTCGAAAATACTTTTTTCAAGTTATTTATAAATCTATTGACCACTTAACTATACAATTCGCTTATTCATGACAGAAAATGTTCGGCCAACTTGCACCCAAATTTTGTTTATTCAATTATAAAATAACTGGTAACCACTAAATATTTTAATTAAGGTACTGATCACCACTCAATGACCACTGAAAGATATGATTAATAAAAAATTGGAAACGCTTAAATTGTCCGGCCAAGTTTACGGAGGTCTCGTACTCTGGTTCTCGCAGAACTTTTTTCTGTTTCAATTCAAGTTTTTAAGTTTCTCATTATTTTTTTCGTTGTGTTTTCAGGCCACAATTCTTATTTCACAGCAGATTCAATTCATCACAAATACGCTGCAAGGATTGTCCGTTGCCATCATATAAACAAAACATGAAACTGTGAATAATGGTCTGTCATATCATAATGGAGCTGTCATATTATAATATAACCAACATATCATTACAGGCAATGACGAATTCGTCGTCAAATAAATCAGAAACGAGTTCGCTTTTGAGAACTATGAGCATGTGGGTGGGGCTAAACATTTTTCTTCAATCACGTGCTATCACGGTAAAAATATTGGTAATTACATCAACGAAGTTCACCAATTGTTAATATTTTTAAACGATAATTACGATAATGAAAAAAAAATTTGATGTGCCGATGAACGATCGCAATTGTTAAGCAAGTAGTACTTGCTATCACCAAAAAACTCTTTAAATCGAAGCGTCAGCAATGACGAAAAAGTCGATTTGAAATAAGTGAGACGTAAATAAAACTTGACGTATGAAGAGAACGGAAAGTTAGTCTGCTACACCATCTTGTAATCGGAACTTGCAAAAATTTAGATAAGTTGTTCATAATCAAAACTTGAATTCTAGAATTATGGGAACCCCGCTTGCTCATATATAAAATTTTCAACCAATTACCAATAATTTGCCGTCTAGGTTATTGAATAAAATATTATTTGGAACGTGGGAGACCGTAACAAAGAAGAAGACAGCCATCTTCTAACATCGCCACTTGCCAGTGCTTAACTCATATTAGCCCATCAACTAGAATTAACGAACTAACTAAACAATAATACAAAAATTAAAATTATGAAATGATTTCATCGCACGTTTGGTGAATTTGCTGACTTGTGCGGTATTTGTAGTTTTTCGTCTCTCCGCACGGTATCGATTGGTTCTTATTTTTCAATTAATTATATTGATACTGATGACGATGTCGTCGGGTGTTCAACGTATACTCGTGATGTCGTATGTTGCTTTGCCAGGTTTTACTTCGCCTAATTCAACAAATTGTATCGTTATAATATTACTCAATAATAAGAAAGGAAATTAAAAACCTAACGTTAAAAAAAATTAATAAATCATTTTCAAATAATAGGCTAAAACGTTCGTTCTAAACTCACTTGGGTAATTTTTTACGTCTCTTGTTGGATGGGCTACCAAGCTCGCTTTCTCGTATTATTTGCAATGCCGATGGTACAAACATATCCTCTGGAAATGACAATTTTAAACATCTGTATTTGCTAAAGCCGAAACTGCAGGGAATGGTGCCAAAGAAAAAATATAATGCAACTGATAGATTGCTGGACGTTTTTGTTTGGCGATTACACGAACAAAAGTTGCATTGATGTATCCATAATTTTTATATTTAGCTATCTATATTACCTACCAAAAGAATTGGTGTATTTCTTCTTAGTAGCATATCGCTGATGCTGTTGAATTTGAGAGTTTGAATCACGCGCAATGCCAACCGTGCAATCTCTCGTACCTTTGCAACCCTTAAGGTGTTCCAATTGATTGTGCAAGTATGATTTTTCGGCAACTGTCAATGACGAAATTCTGTTCCACTGTTCGAAAGGATCTGTCAATAGAAAGTGATTAAAGTTAATCGTCTTAGCAGAATAGTTGGTGTCGATTGATTTTAAATACATAGAACAAGGAGTGAACTATTTTTCGTTAAATTTTTAGTTCATTGTAAAAAAAAATGAAAAATTGAACTAATATTTAGGCCTTTCCCTAGAGAGATAAAAAATTGATTTTTCAGAAAGTAACTCGTTCGATTGTACCACTCTCAATGCTTGATCTATAAGAATTCAAAAGCATAATATAAAAAATAGCGGACATAAACGCTGTAGTAAGCCGTTCGAGCAACGCGCAAGGTGACACGCGATCGAACGCTTCAAACGCGTGTATTGATCTTCTATTTCTATGCTTCAGTTATGACAGTCCATGAGTCCATGTCTATCTGGAGACGCGGTAGCGTCTTGACGCCCAGTATTAAGGGACAACACCACTGTGACCCCCTGTTTTTTTTTGCCGTTTTTCAAGAATTTTTTTTTTGGGAAAAAAAAGAGATATTCCAAAATTTTTTTATTTTGTTTTGTTTGTTGTTTATTAAAGATACATAACAAATTTTTTTTAATTTTTCATGCCCCATGGTGGCGCTGGGGAAGCTCCCGCGTCAGGTGCTGTTGCTTCTGCAGGAATCCGCGGCATGCAGCAGAACTGTCTTCAAAGTCGATCTGAAAGGAAATACCGAGTGTTTTAGTTAATAATATGATATTTTGAAGAGAAGTACATAGGGATTTGAAAAAATATTGATTTTTTAAAAATTGGGACGCTTTTAAAATTTAAGGTCGATTTTCGAGCAAAATTTCTCGTTGAAAAAAGACTATAATTTTTTTTTTAATTGAGACATCGAAAAAAACCTAGGTACTTTTTTAGATAATCTAGTTTTATTGATGCAGTCCAAATTTGAAGTTGATCGGATAAGAATTGCTCGAGTTCTACTGCGTGCCGCACTCAAAAAAGTGGTTTTGAGAAAAACGCGTTCAAAGTTTGAAGTTCGTTTTTATGCGATAAATTGGAAAAAAAAATTTCTTACCTAATCAGCGATTCCGGCACCATATAGCTGGACTTCAAGAAGCAAATCAAGGTCCCCAGCAACTTTTCTCAAATTAGTAGAGGCTCTCCTTGCCTCTTTTGCAGCATCCTTGAGCGAGCGCTCCGCCTGCTCGATCCGTGCTGCGTCGGTTTCAACCCAAAAATTGAAACAATTTGGGCCGATGGTTATCCTCAACGTCTCCATAACTTTCATGAGGCTCTTCAGGCCATCGTTGAATAATAATACCGAGATATCAGCGGCAATATCGACGATTTTTTTGCCCCCGGAGTGATACTTATTGGGGGCTATTGCCCAAACTGATTTGTTGTAGCTTTCGTTGTTGTTTTGCGTAAAGCTGCCCAAACAACGCTGCAGCAAATCGTCTCTGCTCAAATTTTCATACACTGGCGTAATTGCCTCCAATACTTCCTTAGGAAGAGGCGGCTTATGGCGATATTCAGAAATATTACCGCTTGCAACCGCTCGCTGCCACGAACACCACGACTCGGATCACGCGGGACCCCGAGCGTCACGGAGCGCTGCACCGCTCCACAAAATATTCAATATCTCCGAAAATAATTATTTTTTCGACCTGGGACCAACGGCATTCTATTCATAAATGTATTCTAGATTTTTCTAGATGGTTTTCAAAAAATCGATTTTTTGAAGCTGTCACAGTGGTGTTGTCCCTTAAAAAAAAAAAAATGTTTGAACAGGCAAGGCAAGACGTGCAGCGTATCTATACTCGAGATTGGTCGATTTCCCCTCACTTCCGAACTTGAAGTCGTCGCCATTGGTACATAATTCGACTCACGGAAAGAAATGGAACTCCCATCATACAATGGGATCAATGCGCTTCAAGGTGCCTTGATTTTTATATTATATCTGCAACTTCGAATTTTCAAATTTTAAGTTTAGGCATCTCAAATCGATCCCAAAAGCGTGAAGGAGTAAATTTCATCGGAATCAGAGAATTTTCTGCATTGACATCCGCCGTGTTGAATCTATCATTTTCAATTCTCTAATTTTGAGTATGGGTTCATAATCAGCAACCCCAATAAGTTCGAGTGTCAATCTTCACCTTCGTTAAACGAGTCAAACAAGTGCAACATATTGGATCTGCCATTTGAAGTTTTTTAATTTCAAGTCCGTCAAATGACTTTTTGCATTTCAAGTGCAACATATTGAATCTGCCATTTTTAACTTTTTAACCCATTAAGTCCCAAACGGACTAGTTCTCGTCTCATTTTTCAGCGGTCGTTTCTTCCATGAAAGCCGTCTAAATAAAATTCAGGCATTATCAAGTCAGACGTGAAATTTTAAAACCATATACCCGGTCACAATCATCTTGTTCGATGGGGTGTACATGATGAGCTATGTAAAGGGTTCCAGGGGTCGCTGATTACGAATCCCTTATTAGATTCACCGAATTCAAAATAGCAAATCCAAGATGGCGGACAAAAGTTTCTCAATTCCGTATTTTTCCGTGAAATTTGGTAAGTACGGGTTCCCGAAGGTGCTGATTATGAATCCGTTATCAGATTTGCCGAATTCAAAATAACGGATAAAAACTTTCCGAATACCGTATGTATTTTTTGTGGAAATTGATAGGAAGGAGTTTTTGAAGGAGCTGATTAAGGATCCATCATCAGACTCGTCAAACTTAAGAAGAAAACGAAATTTTGTAGTGAAAATTCGCTCCAAGGGAATTTTTTTTTAGAAAACAATCGTATGCAGGGATGCAACACGAAGATTTTAAAGTTTTACAGCCAAAAACATAAGGAAAAAATACATTATTCAGCCTTCAAAGTACTTTTTCGTTGTCCGGCTTTCACCGCGGAAGGTGAACTCAAAATCCAGAGCTTTTTTTTTTACATTTTGAAAGAGACGTATACCGCTATTATTTTGGAATTTTTACTTATTGTTTTTGATGTTTTTTGAATCCAGTACACAGTTTTGACCTGTTGTGCCCTGATTTGGCACCAATTACTGGAATAAATACGCTGATGACATATAAAGAATTCGCAATTCTCAGTGAACCAAAAACCTACTTTAAGTATTGAGAAATCACCCCAAATATCAGGCTTTACGCCATCGAATATCCAAATACCGAAATAAAGATAAATTGGGGGCGAATATGTCGAGTAGTGAGAAAAAACATGCGAGAATTAAAAGACAGAATAAACCCAAAATCAGCAGTCTTTTACGAAATTCCGATGAATTGGTCTCGAGGCAAATCAACCTTTACTTTATAATCTTGTCTCAATAAACTTATTGTTAACTTGTTTTATAAGTATTGAGTTGGAGTTTAACTTAATTTGGCCTTAATCCCAAAAATACTCGTCCGTGATTACTCGTCCCTACGCGACGGTCTTCGCGTACACAACAGACCATAGTCGTTTTACGCAATTTTTTTAGATCAAAATCCGACGGCGGATTTTGGAATCCGATTGTGGAATTTTTTTTTTTCATAGAAAAATTGAAACGGAGAGCACAAACTTCAATCTTTCTTTCATAAAGTTCCATTTAGTTATTTTTCGCATAAATATGCTGCCTGTGTAAAAAAGATCATTTTTTCAAAATGTTGGGTAACAAGAAAAACTACAAGATTTTCATGGAATCAGCAAAAGGGTGAAAAGTCGCATCCGGTCATATTGGATCGATTGAAGCTTTTTCAGAATTTTTGTGCAAGATTTTTTTTCCATAGTTTCTGGTCAAAATTTGGAGGTCTGGCTTAATTCGAGAACCATGGAATTTACGGCAAAATATTAAGATGGGAAACATTTTCACTTTCCCATTTTCTTTTCGCTTATTGGCTTCAAATTTTTTTCAACCTTTCGCGATTTGATCGAGCTTTGCTGTATACTGAGAACCATTGGATCTCAGAAGCTGTATCAAGAGGGAAAAAAATGAATTAACGATTATCAGTTGACAACAAGATTCTCAGATTTTTTTCCCCATTTTTCGCCACATCGAAAAGGCATTTTTCTCGACATTTCACCGAAAGCCGTACAATGGCAGAGTAAAGTTCCACTTGAGCTACTTTTTAGTGCATTGATCCAGAGACGCGGTAGCGGCTCGACGCCAAGTATTAACCCTCTCGGACCGTATGTTGCTTCTACGCAATACGCACTTTGAAGCCCCATAAAACTGCATCGGTCGTCAAGGTCAGGATTCTAGCTGCCTAGTTTTATCAAGCAAGGTAAGATGGTACCATAGATACTTCTAAACCCTGAGCTAAACTGTTTTTACCCGTCAAAATATAAATATCGCGACGGCGACCCGTGTCAAATTAGCGTGATGTGAAAACTTGTTTCAGTGATCGCAAAAAAAAAGCACGTAAACATTTGTTTCTCATATTCCAAACGTTATATCCTTTCAACTGGAAGTTGATATGATGTATTTACAGTGATATCCGTTAGATTTTATCGTAAATTTTTCTGATTTTACCCTCCAAGTGCCTGGTGCAGCGCGCACGCACCATTCAAAAATTCGTATTTCCCAAAAAAAAATGAAATGTCACGATGGATTCATCAACTAGAAGGTATTTCGAGATAAAGCTGTGAAGGAAATAATTCTTATTCAACGGAAAATGGGTCTCGGTCTGAGAGGGTTAAAAGAAAAAATGCCAGCGCGAGCCCTGCCGCACTCTTATATACTCGAATATGCCGGTTTTATGACGTCATAAAGTTTTCGAATCGCTCTCATGGTCGAACCGTTTACGTAAAAATTCTGAATATCGGTAACGATTTTTTTCCGATTTTTCTCTTTCTATTGGTCCTTGTTGCAAGTAAATCCGTTCAGCCAATCTCGAGATATCATAATTTTGTGAATTAAAATCGAATGTTTTGGGAACTTCTGTCCCTTGGAGTCAGAAAGGCGTAATGAGCGTTTGTTTACGTTGGACTTACGTCCTTTGCGTGAAACGTGACATTTGTCCCGTCTTCTGCGCCCAGTTCCCGCTGAACGAGGCTACCCCCACTTCTCGCGCGCCGCTGAGTGAGAGAGACAGCACGCGGCTGCGCGTTCCCTCTTCCTTGGCACGGCGCGTTCTCTCTCGTTCTCGTTTCTCAACGCGTTGACGATACCGGCATGTATTGCCGTCTACGCGCGCTCTATTCTCGCGCTTTAAATTTAAAATTAAAAGATTTCAAACATTCATAAATCTACGAAAAATCGTGCAAAATAGCAAATGATGAGAAGGTAGGAAACGATCTTCATGGATTTCAAACTGTTCTTCGTTTATATCGAACTCTTTTGTCTTCAAATGACCTACGCAGTGAGTTTCTTTTTCGTTTCCCATTTTCTCTCGGTATTTCTCTTTTTAACGTCCAGCAAAAATCTGCCATCACGTTGATGTTTCAATTTCCTTGAAACCTACTTTCCATTTCACTTATGTCTTGATAAAATCGTTCTCCTTGTTCTTCACTGTAGTCTCCAAGATTTTCAGGAAAATAGTCGAGGTGAGAATGTAGAAAGTGCAGTAAGCAAAGAAATCACTTTGCTTACAACACTTTTTTGATGAATACCATTAGTGCACGATCTATAATAACTCATTATAATCTGGAAAATATATTCACGTATTATGATGGTGGTTGAATATGTACACTAATATCAGAAATACATAGCGATTGAATGAATATATACAAAGAAAACATAACAGGATGTAACTAATTGTAAAATATTATATCCATGAAAGTTGATGAATGATAATAAATAATTGAAATAAGTAAAATTCGAAAAATACTTATTGGGTAAAGTGAACCGAAGAGATGATCATCATAAGCTGATAATTAGCAAATAACTAGATTGTACTTCGGAGGAGGGTGGTTGTCCTGAATAATGCCATATTCGAAATCACGGTAAGTTTATCATTACTCACAAGGGGCTTATGTGGAAATTATCGATACATGGATGATCTTACGTAGAAACACGGTTAAAGGTAAACTTATTTTCGTGTTTGAACACATTCCAATAAATCATTTACGTGATTGTTCTGGCGTACAATAATCTAATTGAGAAAAATAATTTAATTAATAATATAAGGTATTACGGCTTGAGGGGTGATTTATTCCCTCAGAAGTAAATTTTTCCGCAAAACCCCGAAACATGTATCGATTAATTTTTCGACCTCTACAAAATGCAGTTGGTTCCATTCGAATAGGAAGAATAGTTTTTATGTTTCAAAATAAAATTTCCAAATGAGGGGTTATTCACCCCTTAAAAACCCTTTCCCCTAGAAAGCCTAGGGTGCGTTTTCGATGATTCATCAATAGGAATATTTCAGCGTTGGTTTTATTCGAATATATCAAGTGCTTCTATGCGAGATTGAGCAACCGCTTCGTGAGGTTCTCATCTTCGGGGGCTGTTTTCACCCCTACAAACCGTTTATGGGCCGATAAAAAAAAACACGTGTCACTTTGTTTTCGACGTACTGCAACATATATAAATTAGATCAAAATCGGAGGGATCGACCTACCTAAGTTTCCTTGTGAGCGGCAGAAGCAACTGATACATAATAATCCTCAAAAACCCAAAAGATGTTTATATTTGTGAAGCTAGAAATCACAGAAATCGTTCTCGGAAAAATCTGTAGTAATTGGCACAATAAATGTGCTAAACTTTAATTTTTTATCGAGAATATTATGTGAAGAATAAAATATGAACTACTTTTAATTTCAAATTCTTGGGGGCACGTTTTGAAATTTTTTGAACGCCTCCAAACGATGTAGAACTTTATTTTTGTATATCTGAATTGTGTTTTTGGGCTTTCATCGCAAAATCAAAAATATAACCCTATTTGCGGCCACCCTAATGAATATGTAACGAGTGTCTTGAAAGTGGCTATTCAATATAATAATCTTCACATTACTCCATCACGGATTCTGTACTTAGGCAGGGGTTATCAATTGCATTCAATATATTCATGGTCCAGAATAGTACAAATCGTTGTAATATAAAAACAATAACTTAGAACAAATAAGATGAGAAGTTTCATCATTAAAGAATGCAATTAAATTCATAATTTAAGCTGAAACATAGTTTTGAATAGTAGTAATAGTAGATCAAATGCAAAAGTCTTACCAATCCTTAGATTATAAAATGTTGCGGTTCCGGTCGCAAACTCGCAATAGAGAAAATTGTGAGTTGAGTTAATGGTACGAAGGCACGAGTATGTGTTATTGTTGGAATCAACACAAGCGCAAAAAGGTCCTTCGCTCCATAAGGGTGCTGTTTTCCAATGATCGTTATCGTGGACAAAACAATTCATACGAGGTTTGAAGCATTCCTCCTCGAATTTGGCTTTTTTCTTCATTTTTCGTTCCTTTTTACGTAATCTTTCTTCTTTAAGCTTTCGTCTTTCCTCTTTCGCTGCTTCTTTCTCATCTTTTTTCATCTGAGCCGGATCTGGTTCGCAATAACATTTATGGCGCGCTTCCAGTGGACTGTTTAACATCGGTGGTAACCTGCCATTATTGCTCGTCGTGGTTATCGCTAAAAAAGATAATAGTGCCACTTTCTTAATTCATCGGGAACCAAAAGCAACAAAAATCAAAATGCAGTACAGATTGTCCCGAAATGAATTGGAATAATATTTGGCCCGAAAAATAATGATGGCCGGTGATTTTGCCGTAAAGGAATTCTGACGGCACGAAAAGCACGTTGGCACGCTACGACCGGATCAAGACTGATTAATCGATAAGTATTATCGATGACGACGAGCCGCGCGTATGCGTCGCGCGTCACGTCGCTCCCGTGTAGGCCAGGAAATGAAGGGTTTGATTTTGACAAAAATACTAACAGGTAACCGCGAGTGCCATCACACGCGGAAAGGTCCCCTGATGTTAACTGCATACTTTTGGACACGAGATTCCGAGTATCTTATTTGTTATTAACAAATTAGTGAAAAAAACGCACTTTTTTTTAGTTTTTTGCTTATAAAACGAAAACCAATGAAGCTATGGACCAGCAACCAAGAGACGAAATGTAAAGAATAAAAATGCGAAAAGAATGAGCCCCAAAACGACCTGATCGGTTAATAGTTAACGGAGAAAATTTAACTCGTTTTCATTTCACTTCTTTTTTCACTTCTTTTTTCTAAAATTTTTAAATATTTTGGTTCATATAAACTCCAATGGAGACTGTACATAATTACAATCCGCACTTTCAGCTTGTGAAGATAACACAATAACTGTTGATTTTATTTTACATTTTTATATTTTGTGGATGAATATGATCACCGCGAGATTTGAATACTCAGGATCACGAAAAAAAATGCTTACCAGTCTGTTCAAAAGTTTATTCTGAGATCATTTTTTTTCACAATTTATCCAATTTACTCGCTAATCTCGCACTTTACCATTACAGAACTTCACTCAGAATGTCCGTTCATATTTTGAACCCAGAATTGTCGTTCATATTTTTCCTGTAGCTTCAGCCGTTTATAAAATAACAACGAAAAAACAAGAAATTCATGAAAAAATTGGCTTTAGTGACCTGTACTGTCTCTCCGGTGTAAGTTGCAGTTACATCGCCAAAAGCATTTTTGTACATCGTTCAATTCCGAGTAACTTGCTTTTTTAAAAGTTAAAATAGCATGAAATGCCGCTGAGTTGTAGCAATTAGAAAAAAAAAACACTCAAGTTTACGTCTATTTTAAATGGAAAATCTTCACATGCTGAGGGCGAGTGGTTAATATTAATATTAAAGGCTCATAATTTAGAGGAATTTTTTTTTGGGTATGTCCAACAAAATTTCGAGGCGGGAGTGAAGAAAAAAAAATAGTCGCGAAAAAAAAAGCACCCTAATATATATATCGGGTATAATAAACCCGATTAATTAATCCGGAATAAGAGTTCCGTGTGAACGTAGTAGTCATTTCTCTCTCTGCAGCTGTCACTGGAGACTGGCTTTCATGAAAATGGGTTATAGCTGGCGTCAAGAGGCCTTTGATGGTGTTATATACAGACACGTGAAATCTTTTATGCGTTGGTAACTTTTGCATAATTTTGAGCCCGTGCAAAGTTTTTTCTAAGCAATTACGCGACCGATCGTGCTGATTTTGGGCGCAATCGAAAGAGAATTTCTTAATTAGCTAAAAGTTCAATTTTTAAGTTCCTCAATTGCTTTTGAGCTTCGTAATTCAATAAAATGACATGCCGATTTTACCCCCACCACCGCGAATCGGTTTATTCAGAGAAAGTATAGTCTCGGCGAGCTCGGGCCAGCAGACGACAGGGCTGTCAATGTACTTGTCCCGAGACTCTACCGAGTCTCTTGAATCAATGAACACGAAGTAATAATTCATTTCACAAGAAACAAATTAACAACTTCACATGAAATGAAATAATTTCAAAATCAGTATCGAATACGCGAAATGTCGGAAGACATTTCTGCAGATTGCGAACAAAAGTTGAAGCACCGTTGATTTTTTTAATGCAAAACGAATTTGTTTCACATTTTTCATTGATCTTTTGGTTTTTATTCCCGTGGAAGTGTTAGTAATAGTAAAATTCAAGGATGTTACTTCCGCAAAATAACCGTGATGTAGGACATGATGACTATAAAAAAAGAATTGGTAAACGTTGACAAAAAAGGAGTAAATAGAAGGAAATGAGAAACCTTGTTTGTGTCTGCCATCAGGAGGTTCCAAAATCGTTACGTCAATTCTGGCTGGTCCGAGTGGGCTGGAAGTTCGATTTTTCAAGATTCTGAAAGGTTTTCGGGTGGTCAAAGTCAGCATTGGAAAGTTTTTACGATTTGTGGCAATCCCAGGGATCGGAAACGTCGTCGAAACTGCAGGCACGTTAGTACTGGGCGTCGCGTTCGTACCATCAGCAGAGGTTACTGGTGTTAATTCAGGTGAGAATGCTTCTGTGTTCATTTTTGTAAAAACTTCCTTGGCAGGAGTGGTGATTTGCTGGAAAGTTTGAAGGTTATTGTTCCTCGAAATTGGAAGCGTCGTTATTTTGTTTGCATCATAATGATGATGCCTGTGCAGCGAAGATGGCACTCGTGTGGTATAACTCGTTATGTTTTCTGTAACGTTTGTACCGGTGATCTCATCATGAACGCTGTTCGTTAGGACGGTCATGTTTTTTTTGTAATTGGGAATCTTTTTCCGCTTCGTGGATTTTCCGTTGTCCAAGTCCGGTCGATTATCGTCTTTGGATTTTTGTTTACGAGAATTTTTTCGGGATCTTGGTGGTCGTAAAGTTTCCGTCGTAAATGATGTTAGGGAAATAGTGAATTTGCCAGGGGTTAAAAAATCGAGGCTTGTGGAGGATGCCATCGTTGTGGAAGTATCTGACACGAAGCTCGAATATTCCGTAGGGGGCATCATCGACGTAGAAGGGGACATTTTTTCATGCTTCTTGTCGTGATGACGACTCATATGATTTTTTTGATGATCTGAGTTAACGGCATGGTTCTTATTTTTATTAGTATTATTTATCGTTGAATTGACGGTATCTCTGCTATCTCCTTTTGTCTCCACTTCTTCTGTCTCCTCCCCTTCTGCCTCATTTTGATTGATTAATTGCGGTTTTTTCACTATCAAATGACGTCGAATTTCCTTTAAAGTCTCCAATTGCATCCTCATGTCCCTTATCTGCTGTTCGACCTCACGCCTAGAGATGCGCCACTCTTTCGGGTCGTGATACACTGATTTCGTGCAATTTACTCCTCCGCCCTTGGGCAACACCAAACATCGTGGTGCACCTGTTGGAGTTTTTGTTTCGGGCTCCCGCAAATCCCGCGCTTGTTGCGATCTTTTCAAATCATGCAATTCCTCTTCAATACTTTCCATTATTTTTGTAACATGCTCTATAGTATCCTTTTTCGTGACGCTTCGACACACCCGATGATGGCGTTTCATCACATCTTCGATGTCCAATATACCTGATACAAAATTCTCCAACGTCGCATCAAAATTTTTTCTGCTGCAACGCCATATTTCTTCATGGTACGTTCCATCCCCTTCCGTCAAACCTCCATTCATTTTTGCTGGTTCCATTTTATCACCATCCACCTCCTTTCCGGTCTCATTCTCCGTCTCCATCATCTCATAGTTCAACTCATCACGAATTCCTGATAATGCTCTTCTACCTAAATGGTACGAACAGAAAAATGATAATTAATATCATGACAACGAGTCTCTAAAATCTTCTTTTATCAATCATCATTTTGTAACTTCCATTCTCTATTGGAACGCGAGATTACTGAGTATGGAAAGTTTTCAACCCAATATTAATGACAATATATCCTGATTAAAAATGGTCAAACGGAAACATTTTGAATATAATGTAGTATGTGTCCTTTGTCGGAAATCAAGAATTTTTTTTTATTTTCATTAAAAGCGTAGTCGGCACTGAAAATTTCGATATTGACAGCCGTTAGACAGTCGACAAATATTCCTTTGCCATTGTTCTCAGGGCCAGGGTCTCAGTGTCAACGCTCCATTTTTGAAAGTCAATGCCAAGCAGCTTTCCATTCCAGCCATACCGTGACTCGATAACTTAAACTTTTCTAATTTTATATCACTCATATTTTTCAGGGTTCGCTTAATAGTTAATGAAGTGCTAAGTTGATTTAGAATCAATCGGTACTCACGAATGATTAAATTGTCATGCAAAAAAGTCAATAGATTATTTCATAAAATATATTAAAACTCGTCATCAATGAATCGTTCAATTTATTTCAAGTACGGTTCCTCAAAACAAGAATCAGAAAAAACGAATTTCAATCCCGATATAGAAGAAATTTGTGTAACGGCCCTGCAGTCCTTATATCCATTTCAAAACCTTTTCACAAGCTCACACCTGAGACCCTACATCGCCTTGGTCTTATATCAAATCCTTCACAAACCAAACTCCAAGATCACCATCCTAATAATCTTCCCCGGTAAACGCTGCATGCCGTATGTGTGCTTTCCGCAAACAAACCAACAAGGAAACTAAAAAATCCCAAACGAACGGAAAAGCAGACAAACGAACTCAATCAGCAAACAAGTGGAAAAATTGCCCCAACCGGTACACCCCAATCGTCTGTTGGGTTCGTTTGTCTGTTTGTTGGTTTGTTTTTTTATTTGGGGCTAGATTTTTGAATGCGCACGTACACACGCACACACGACACACATGCACCCTACCAAAACAAAAGGGACTCTCATGCACACAAATAACAATCAAAACCTAAACAAATAATGAGATTTTTGTCCTCATATACTGTGACGGTTATCGCCACCATTCCCTGAAAAGGCAAAAATCGGGGAGAATAAAATAATTATAAAAAACAAAAAATTACAAGAAAAATCAATCACACAAGGAATGGCGTTTTATTCGAGAAAACAAACTCTCATTTTTGGTTATGGGCGCCAGTTACTTTTTAAAAGAAAAATAAATACGGCTTTCTTTGATTCTTTTGGAGCTTAACAAAAATCACTTGCGAAAATAACAATAATTATGTACAATAATGGGGCTAGTGCGCAGGGTAGATCATGAAAACAGAATATCAAAATGCTCATAATGACATCAAGGTTGACGAGCTCCTATCTCTCAGGTGTCCTTACAAATACCCGTGATAGTGAAAAGTTACATGAAAAATGCCCACTTGCAATTACGTCACTTCCGAAAGGAGATAAATTAATAAATGCAATAATCGCCGCTGTTAAAATACGTAAAAGATTAAATGAACTCGAAGCTTGTACATAACGTCGTATGGTGCGCCGGCTTGACAACGCGGCTGAACGAAAGGACTCTACACGTGATCACGAGGGAGGGGGGGGGGTGGAGGGTATTCGCGCACATTTTTCGCATATTCTAAGCCTTAAATGTAGCACCACAGCACTCTCGCGAAGCTTAATAATTGCGAAAAATTATTATTGAATTCTCGGAGGGAATGTCGCAAGCCAGAAGGGCTTGAGTAATTTAGTCACTGGGAAAAATTACTTGCGAAATCGATTGGCGTGTCGCGACAAAAATGGCCGAAGATCATGTGTTCTTTCGTCTCGGTTTCGCGGTAAGAGAAAATGACTTACTTGTTCGTCATCAATTAGAACACCACCAAATTGTCTTTACAAGTCCAAGAATCGTCGTCAATTAGTCCAGTTGGGTTTTTGTTATCAAATTCAATGGTTTATTAGCAGGATTAATCGCAAAAATAGTTCAGGCAATAAAGCATTTTTGGACGACACCACTTTAGGACGAAAGCGACCAGGATATTCTTACAGAGCTTATGCTCATGATGACGACTTATGTATTTCCGGCCACAGATTTCGGTTCGGAAAAATATGCAGAGCGTTCAAACTTGGTGAAACGATGTTTTTAAGAGATAGCGACGAAACCATTAATATAATAACAAGAGTTTGTAGGTATCAGTAAAATGGATAATTTTTTTCACTGAGTTAATTGAGTATGTTTACAACGTCGTAACACGATTCGCATAGAATTCAAAAATTAATTAATTATCGGTGGAATTTTTTTTTTTTTAATTTAATGAACAAATTTAGAAAGAAGGGAGTTCTTTTTCTGAGCTCTGGATTACAAAATCATGTTCAGCGGAGAAAGTTAGCCGAAATTGAAAAAAAAACACCTCGATCAGTTGTTCAGAAAAGCCTATAGTTCGTCGTTTTCTCATGGGAAGCCCTCAGTCGACGGTCGGTCTCCCGCTTGAGTTCGGCGGTGCTTGGACCATGGCCACTCTCCCCTCCTTCTTACCTTTCGCGCCGGTAGTCACCGGTCACGGTCGTACATACAGGTCTGGAAACGACAGTAGCATTGCACAGGCAGCATGTGAGCCTCTTAATGTCCAAGCTTTTTATTCTCACCGCTGCCACGGCATAGCGCTGTGATAGGGGGATGTTATAAGTTATATACAGGCCTAATTTAAACCGTAATGTTCTCTCTTCACGTGTTCTCGATATTTATTTCGTCAAAAATTATTCGTGTAACAATTTAAAAATCTTTAATAAATTGATTGCATGAAAATGACGAAATCCTGTGCGGTACCTCACTGCAGCAATTCCCGGAGTGAAACTAAAAACATCTCAATACGTTTGTGAAAAACACTTGAGTCTTCTACTAAAAAAAAAACTGTCAAGACTGGCTAAAAGTTAAAAGTAGTTTCAAAACATCTACAAGGTTTTTCCCGAACACGTTCTCCTGCTTGATCCCAGTCCTATGTCTATCATAAAACTCTACTTGTGCTTTTTTATTTTTATTTCCCTGAACTAACGATTTCAACGAAAAACAATAATGATTTTCATACGAAAAAATTATAATGAAAGTGCATGTACGTGCCCAAGAGACATATGGCTGTCTCTTTCGCACACAACATCCCTTTTCCAATGCGCACCATGCGGCCAAACGTGGAAGCTACAAACACTGGACGTTAAGCGACCCATCCCCCACCACCGTCGTTTCCAGACCTGTATGTACGACCGTGTCACCGGTATTCTCGCTCTCTTCCCTTCGGATCACACTTCGTAACGGTTCGATTCTTCGATCTTGTTCTCAGTTTTTTTTTACCTCAGTAAATTAATATCGGGTGATACGTATTCGGGAGTGCCGCGATTTATAACCACGTCATTTTTCGAGAACAGTACGCGTGTGTCATCGTTAAAATTTCTATGTCTATTTTTTCTTCAAATAATTCACTTTATTATCCACCGGCTCACTTCGAATTTGGTTTACTTCGTTGGCTCATCGCTATCTTGACCACATTACTCTGCGATCTTATCAGAATAAAGACTGTGATTATATTTCATAATTTTTATACACGAACACTTCGACTTCCTTTCATTTATTTATCCATGCAAGAAAATCTCCTTCTTTTCCAAAGCCACAAACCAGAAATTCCTTCAAAATTAAACATCCGTCAATTTGTTGACGAGACATTCCAAGTTCGTAGAACTTGAAAGCGCGAATTCACTTTCGGAGAGATGACATCCTCCACTCCGCCACTGCACGCGAAGTCAAAGCTTGTCCGTGAATCAATCGCGAAAATCGCGAAAACAGTTCACTCATTAAAAATGTTATTGAAAATTTTATGACCTTCAGTATGAAGGGTTAACTGTACAGTGCCCAAATTATAGGTCTTTATGCTAAAAAGAGTAGCTGCAATAATTGTGGAAAAATAAAAGTCATCTCCCTCCCTCCATAATTAGTTGAGAGCGAATTTTTTTCCCCTAAATTTGTTTATGAAGAAAAAATGTACCCCAATGTACCCCAAATGTACCCATGTACTTTCAGAGCCATTATTCACCCACTCAACTGTTAAAATTCAACTTGCCTCAAAGTTTATATTATAGTGGAACTCTTCGAGATTAATATACTCCAAGTTTCGTTGTTTTTCGATAATTTTCCAGCCCAGAAATTCCGCGTAAAAAAAAGTTGGTTTCTTAATAACAAATAGCTTATCTCAAAAAGTATTGAATTGATTGAGCTCCGGTTTGGCACACTTTTTTGGCATATCAGGAGACATATATTCCGAGACTTTCAAAGATGTTGATTCGAGATTGCATTTATTATTCGTTATTGTTGAAATTATATGGTATTATACATTATAATACCATTATGTACTGGATGTCCGGACGAATAGCGTGCGATTATTCGTCCGGACATGTACGAAAATTTTCATAAATTGTATATCCGGATGAATCATTTACGATGAGACGTCCGGATACATTACAATACCATTATGTACTGGATGTCCGGACGAATAGCTCACGATTATTCGTCCGGATACATTATAATACCATTAGGTATTGGATGTCCGGACGAATAGCGTGCGATTATTCGTCCGGACATTCCAAGCTGTGGAGGTGTATGTTTGGAGGACGGTTTAATACACCAGCATACCGTAAAAAAGTCAGTTGAAAAAAATATAACCTCGTTTTCGACAAATATCCGGACGAATACGTGACTGGTATTCGTCCGGATATTTGTCGAAAACGAGGTTATATTTTTTTGCTAATCCAAAAAATCATATCCAAGGGGAAGTCATTTGTTACTTTATGGTGGTAGAGACTTATAAGTAAATCGATTCGTCTCCGACTTTAAGGATCCCCTGATATCATTCACAACATTCGACGTCGATTGGATCAGTACAAATTATGTTTAAATACGTGTTAAAAGTATTTGTCCATCACTTTTTATTCAAATCTGCTCATTCAAATAATAATCGAAGAATAAATTAATTCATGTGTTAATTTTATGGAATAGTAATACCAGCCGCTACCGCTTCTCTTAATATAATGAAAAAATTTTCTCCAATTTCCAGGAAACGCTCGTGTCATACTCAACGTTTAACAATGATTTTAACTAGATCAAATTGTGTCCGTGAAAAAACTCGAAAATTTCTTGAAATGTGACTTATTATCAGTTTAATGTTCTCAGCAATAGTATAGGTTGTTTCTTATACCGGATAGAATTTGTCCGCTGAAAGAAATGAGGACTAAAAAATATCGTCATTGCAATATATTCTGAGGGATTATCCTAGATAGTTGGAAATTTTTATTGTGCGAAGTGCAATTTTTCCATCGATGCACAATAGAATCCCTTGTATATTACAGGAAAGTTCCATTATATTTTCTTACGATTGATACAATTAAGTTAAAATACCTGAAGGTATTTTTCTCAATTCCCTGATTTTTATTCCCCTGATTCGAGAGTCCTGATTTTTATTTGAATAAGCAATTTGAATAAAAAGTGATGGGCCGGACAAGTACTTTTAACACGGATTTAAACATAATTTGTACCGATCCAATCGACGTCGAATGTTGTGAATGATATCAGGGGATCCTGAAAGTCGGAGACGAATCGATTTTCTTATAAGTCCGTATCACCATATAGTAACAAATGACTTTTCCTTCGATGTGATTCTTTTAAATTAGCCATTTTACCAAAAAGTAGGGTGGGCCAAAAAAAACTTTTAATTTTTTTTTCTTTGGTTACCATGAAAATATCGTCCAAGATGACGAAAAAAAAATTCTGGTAAAGTTTGAGCCCTTAAACTTTACCAGAATTAATACTATTAATATTAAGAGGTCGCTTATCGTGATTTTTGATTTCCCATTTAAATAACACGAGAAACTTTTTTTTTATTTGGAATTTCATTGCGCTCGAACGAATAATCGGTCAGTGAAATTGGATACATATTAGGGTGATTCGTTTCAGGGCAACTTTTTTTTTCGACCCATCGTGCCCGAAAATCTTTAGTTGATACCCAAAAACGAAACCTCGTGAAAGGGGAGCGCTGTCAAAAAATATTGAAAAAAATGTTGTTCTCATTATTATTGGTACCATTCTGCGAATTTTGATATGGCAATATTTTCCAAATTGTTTTACGTAGGAAATTTGATGCTCTACAATAAAGTCCATAGGACCAAGTATGGAAATTCAATATTTCCCGCGGTATCATTACTAGAAGTGAAAATTATATGAAAATATCTATTATTATATTGTATTGAGTATGGCAGCACTCGAGCTCGGACAGCCTATTACGATTATTTAAATTTTTTGTTTTCTGATATTCTGAAGTTTCCTGTCGATTCGCCATTTTGTTTTTAGAGGTTTCTTTTTTTCGAGACGTGTCTTTTTGGAAGTTTTCTGTCTTTTGATTAATTGATTTTCAGACATCAATGGAATACTTGTCCTTTTATAGATATCAGAATTTTTTGGGCTGAGCGAAAATCATCAACTTTTTTTTACCATTTTCACATTTCTTGTATTTTTTTCAATCTTCTTGAATTTTTTTTTGGGGTTTTTCTTTATTCATAATTTTTTAGGAGCTTCAATTTTTTGCGAGGAGTCATTCAGAAGGATTTTTTTCAGTGATTTATATTTTCTTGAAATTGATTTAGTCTTTTCGAATTTTTTTCAAAGCCATTTTTTTCGAAGGCTTTTTTCTATTCTTCATTTTTTCGGTGGTTTTAATTTTTTTTTAGGTAGATTTATCTGTGAAAACAAATGAAAAAGGTGGTCACCAACAAATGGACTTGTCCAAGCTTTTTTCCCCGGGAAGAGGATTTTTGGCTAGGATATCACTTCTTTTTTTCTGACTCCGAATTTTGTTTTCATGTTAAGTCTTTTGAATTGTTATTAGCCAAGGTTTTTTAGGCTAAATGTTTTATACCAAGTTTTTTGGGCGAGATGTCTTTTATACCAAGATCTTTTAAGCGAGTAGATTTATCTGTGAAAACAAATGAAAAAGGTGGTCACCAACAAATGGACTTGTGCAGGTTTTTTTTCCCGATAGGAGGGGATTTTTGGCTAGGATATCACTTCTTTTTTTCTGACTCCGAATTTAGTATTCATTTTAAGTGTTTTGAGTTGTTATTGGCCAAGGTTTTTGAGGCGAGATGTTTTGCATGAAGGTTCTTTAGGCGAGTTAGCTGATATTTTGAAAGAAAAAATGAAATGAAAAATGGCAATATCAGATAAAGGCGGTAACTCGTTCTTTGTATATAAAGTATAAGTAAACAGAAGAGAACTTACAAGGAACAAAATCCTCATTCAAAATTCATCAATGCTTCTATCTCAATTTCTTGCCGAGATATGATTTTGTGCCCATTACCAGGATTATCCCTGGAAAATGACGGTTTTTCGTGATTTTTCAGACGAAAATCGCTCGTCTCCGAGTAAATATGGTAAAATTATGATTTTTTTTCCAGCCACACAGTTTGTTTCGCTCACACGAACGGTAAGCATCCTACAGCATCCTACCCCCAAAAATGCATCCTCATCTCTAACTCCAATTAGACTAACAACTTAGTGAATAGTATAGTTAGCATCGGACTTCGAAAACGTTAACACTCGTTATAACAATCCAAATCGTCGAGACTCTAATATATCTTTATATCTAGACTCTGAACAATCACGAAGTGTCAATCGCGTCCGAAATCCTCTTCATTCATAAACTAAAATAGTCAGCTAACTCAGAATTAAATATTTGAACCTCAATCTAAAAACAAGATAATTGTAAAGACAAAGTGTAGTGTAAGTAACGATTAATAAATAAACATTATATTATTCGCAATTTATCGACAGTTCATCGACATAGTGTTTATTTAAACGATCTCCGACATCGCTCCTGGAGTTGAGAAACCCTTTCCAACACCGGATCCTACACTTTAAAGGGTCACGCATACCCAATAATATAATAAATGTGTTCGGGAAACAGGTAAGGCTCAAACCAGACTCACAAGTGGTCACCATAAAACTCATGCGCCACTCCTAACTCGAGCACTCGCCGATCCCACTCAAATCTCCCGCTCGGGACGTAACAGTTGATAGAAAAAACAATAAAGTTCGGATATTCAACTATGTCACCAACCAAATTGCAAACGTAAAAAAATTCTGATTCCAGCCTTTGATGGTGTTGTATACAGACACGTCAAATTTTTTACGTGTTAGTAACTTTTGCATAATCTTGAGTTCGTGCAAAGTTTTTTCTCAGCAATTACGCCATCAATTATGCTGGTTTTGGGCTCAATCGAAAGGGAATTTCTTAATTAGTCTCAAGTTCAATTTTCAACGCATTAAATGACTCCTGAGCTTTGTAATTGAACGAAATGACATGTCAATTGTACCCCCACCACCGCGAATCGTTTTATTCAGAGAAAGTATAGTCTCGGCGAGCTCGGGCCAGCAGACGACAGGGTTGTCAATGTACTTGTCCCGAGACTCTACCGAGTCTCTTGATTTCGTAGGAAAAATTCGAACAAAGGGGATTCTTTTGTAGAAAATAATCGGATCTAGGGATGCAGGACGCAGATTTGAAAGTATGAGAGTTAAAAAAACAAGGAAAAATATGCATTCTTCAGCCACTGAAGTACTTGTTCGTTGTCAGGCTCTCATCACGAGGGGGTAAACGCACAGTCAAGCCTTCTTGTTGCTTTTTAGAATTTTAAGTGGTTTCTTGGTTTTTACGGGTTTTGTTATTTAATTTTTTCTTCCCTGACGAATCAGCGAGTCCCAAAAAAATTCGAAAAAAGTCCCAATTGGGACTTGGGACTTAAGTGGACAAGTAAGACCCAAAATAAGTCCCTAATAGGACTTTTTTCTGTGAAGTCATGAATCTCAAATCAGGAGTCAGAGTCCCAAACAGGGTCTTTTTTTGCGACTGACCTTAGACAAAATTCCCGTCTCGCACCGAGTGAGGGGAGAAAGTCCCATTTGGGACTCACAAGTGAGTCTGACTTGTCCACGAAAGTCCCAAATCCCGAGTCCCAATTGAGACTTTTTTTGGGACTTTTTCCAGAGACTTGCTGATCCACCAGGGTTATTTATTTTTGTCTTTATTTCCCCGCAAAAGTGCAGATGGCATAAAAGTCACTTACATTGGATGTTCCAAGAAAAATGATTGAACGAAAAATATCAAAAATAAACTAAAATCTCTAAAAAGTAAAAACATAAAAGGCTCTCGAGTTTGTGTGCTCTTCTTCGTGGTGAGGAGTTGGACAAGGACAAAATACTTTTTAACTCTAATACTTTAAAATCTCCGTGTTGCATCCCTACATACCATTATTTTTTAAAAAAGGATTCCCTTTGTGCGAATTTCCACTACGAAACTCTGCTTTCTCCTTGAATTTGACAAGTCTGATCATAGATCAGTTCCTTCTAAAACCACTTCTTACCAATTTTCTCAAAAGAAAAATACGTAATTTGGAAACTTTTATCCGCCATCTTGGATCCGAAGTTTTCAACTCGACAAATCTTATAACGGATTCGTAATCAGCGCTCTCGAAAACCTCTAGTTACGAATTTTCACGGGAAAAACCAGAAATTTTCGTACGCCATATAGGATCCGCTATTTTGAATTCGGAAAATTTAATAACGGATTCGTAATCGATGACCTCTAAAACCCTTGTGTATGATCCCATCGAACAAGATACTCGTGACCGGGTAAGTAAGAAATGCATGACAATTCTCGGCTTTAAACCACCAAATTGGATACCGCCATCTCAAATTTCATAATCATTACGTATAGATTTTGAAGTTTAAAGTCCATGGACGCGAAATCTTGACCCTCGGGGGGGGGGGGAGATTCCAATCGAGTCTTGAAAAGGAAACGTTGATCCAAAGAAATATTGGAGCGAAAATTTGCGTTTTTTTCAAATAAATGAACATAACTTTGTTGGATAACATTTTTTGAAAATTCTGATCAAGGATGTCGAAAGCTGAGAAAATTTTCTCTAGACAGCTTTCATGAAAGAAACGACCGCTCAAAAATTGTACGAAAAAGTGTCCGTTTGAGACTTGATGAGTTAAAAGATTAAGATGAGGTTTTGGATTTTTCCAAGGATTTTTGTGATATTATCGGAAAACGAGAGATCATCAATGTACTTGTTTGGGTTGTTCCCCCAATGTATATATAATATGAATTGCAAACTATCACACGGTTTTCTATTTCATTGCGCTCTACAAATAAATAAAATAACAATAGTTGAATTGCCACAAGTACATAAATTACAATGTTTCGTTCATCAATGAAACGCAAAACATGTGGTGTTGTTCACATTGCGCGTTTGACGAAGAGTTAACTATGATAACAGTAGTGGCCCTTACCCCTCCTTGATACATATCCATCCGCATCGCCATGAACATCAGCAGCATCATGTTTCCTCTCACGGTCATGATTGAATTTGTTACCCTCGTAATCATTGGTTTCCAGTCTCGTATATACAACACCGTTTGGTGTAAAGCAAGCACACTTTTTCGACACCCTGATCGGTTGAATCCGTGGAAGTATGAGTGGCGGCGAAGAAGAATATCGGCACTTGTGTCGCCGCCATCTCCTTCCTTCTCGCTCGCATCGCCACTTTTGACCTGGCACACAATCAGCCTGCGCTTCTGATTTCGAACATTCGACGGCCAAACGCTCGTGTTTCGAGCCAAAAGATTCGTGAAATAACGGATTCAACCCGTTGTCTACATGAAGATCTCGACCTGAAAAAAAAATTAATATATATATATATATATATATATATATATTGTGACGTTGCAATTTTGCACCTCATTTGAAAATTGAATTAACGAGATAATTAGCTCAAGGGAGTGCGTTTTTCGACGCTGTATGAATTCCTCTCGAACAAATAAATCTAATTATGTCTCATGCGATATCGTAGGATCTAAAAATGAATTTTATATTTTATATTTTTTTTTCTCACTGAAAATTTTATGAACGAGAGACGGACTTCGGAGGAATCGAGAAAGGAGCATGCTGAAAATCTCAAACAAAGAAGGTCGTCCGTCATCGTTGATTTCGCTGGTCGTCGAGCACGAGTTTCAAAACATCGAGCGGGGGACGCTAACTCGAAGCCCTCTCCCTGAACCGTCGAACTCGCGGTGCGTCTACAAGCATCGAAATCCAGCGTCGTTAACGGCCAACGTCGAACATTCTCGAAACTCACAAATTTGATGATTATGAAGTCGAATTCTCTCGAAAGTTCTCGAAGAATAGTTATTATTATAATCGAACGAGGAGGCTAAGGGAGGGGGGTTAGGTCCCAAAAAACCGCGTTACCAATATTTCGAATCGATCTCGTTACTCGAAATCGAGTAACGAGAAAAATGGAAAGGGAAAAATCGAGAAAAAAATCGTCACCAATTTTCAGATTTTTTAATGAAATAGTTTTTCCGTGAGAGCCGTTTGAAAATCCTGTGACATCATAAAACGGGCATATTCGCGTACATAAGAGTGCGGCAGGGCTCGCGCTGGCTTTTTCTTTTACGCGGTAATTTTCTTTCTTTTAATACTTGGCGCCGAGCCGCTACCGCGTCTCTTGATATGCTATTGATTGAGCAGCAAACCATATTCCCTTCAAGATTCATTACGGGTTAACGTAGTTTGTAAAAAATATTTTCAAAGTCAAAAGTCACCTTCTTTAACATTAGCTTTATAGATGATAGTTAAAATCCGCAGAGCAGATAGGAAATCGGATTTTGTAGAGATTGTATCACACTTCATGGGCTGCATCTTGCGCCGTAGCATAACCTTCTTAAAGGGCTATCTTGATGGCTACCAAACCAAGAAGGTTTTTCATTAAGTTTGTGTGATGTAGAAACTTTCGATTCAAATTTGACGGTGTATTCAAAACCTGCATAGATCTGTTGACCATCCACCAGTGCTGGTGGAGATTAACCATCCACGTGTGAAATGTACAAAAGTGATAGGCCGGACAAGCACTCTTGAGACGTATTTAAACATTATTTATTCCGATTGAATCGACCTCGAAAGTTGTGAATGATACCAGGGTATCCTGATATTTGGAGAAGAATTGATTTTCTCATAAGTTTCTGCTTCCGAAAAGTAACACATAACTTCACCTCTAATTTGTTGTTCGTTTGAATGAGCATTTTTGATAAGAAGTTAAGGGCCGAACAAGTATTCTTAACACGTATTTTAAAAAAAAGTAAAAAAAGAACGCCAAGTATTAAAAGATCGCGACCTCAATTATAAAGTAACCTTTCTACATTTTTTTTGTTATTACATTTAAATTTACCTCCAAATATTCTTAAAAAAAAAAAAAATGAAATCATTTCATTGTAGCCAAGAATGGTGAAGCGGTTTCTGCATGGACTCATGTACATCTTGAATGGTATCTTTGAGATTAAAAAGAAAACAAAAAGACAATTAAATAGAAAAGCCCAAATACGCGTACAAATGCACGCATTGTATCTGCACACATGTACCGCACAAATTCACTGCAAATATTACACAAAAACTTGGCGTGCATGGTTTTGGAATATAAGCTCGGCGAAGGAACACTCCATCCATCTGTACATTGAGCTAATTCAAATATCCGTCCACCCATGATTTTTCATGTACTCGTCTGTTCGATTATTCGTTCGTCGAAACTATTTATTCATGTAGCTATCTGATTGTCCGTCCATACGTTCAAAAAATTAGAGTACGTTCGACCGGTTAAATAGGATCAAAATTAAATAGGATCATTGGAAAACTTGTTGCGTGCTTCACGGACTTCAATGATGTTTCTATGAAATCTGATGTATTCTTGAAATATTTCAGGGCGATTAAATACGTCGATGACTTTCCTCAATGATCTGCTTACAGAGGGCTGACTCATGTCACTGTATGTGCCAAAACCAACATCCATTTGGTAACTACCAGCACCAAAGAATCGTAGAGCTGTTAACACCTATGATAAATAAAAGTATTCATTAGTTAAATAATGGTGATCGATGCAAAATTCATCAGTAGTTGACAAAATATTTTGAGCAGACATAAACGGGAAAACAAAACATGTTCGTATTATTGCGTCAATGGAAAAAAAATATTTCAATTACCTTACGGGGAACATCTAATGCTGGTCTTCGTGCTAGTGGTGGCTCGTACTGTCGAACAATATCAATTATTCGAGTCACTCGCTCTTTCGATAATCGATAAATTGCAACAAAACCGTGGCCGGATAATTCTTCAAAAGAGTTCCTCGCATCATGCATTCGTCGTCAAGGATGTTCTTCTTCCACTATATCTTCTAAATCTTCTTGAAGTTCGTAATTGATAAATCGACGAAGGTTGTTCATTTTTGGTGCGCGCAATTATAGTTAAATAACTGAAGAATGTAACATGGATGGAATCCGTATCCAATATGACGTTTCGTGAAAAAAAGTTACTTAACAATTTTAACAAAAGAATGTTTTCTCCACAAAAAGTGAATCTTTGAGGGAACTTTTAAACCGTCAACGAAAGTGATACACGGAATTTTACATTCGTTCACAGATTGTATTCCGTTCACGGAAAACGTTTTCCATGAGTCAAGAATTGACCCCCAGTTGGACCACGTTTTGAGAAAAAAAAAATTTCGAGTTCTTTTCGACCGGAACCTTAACGGGGGCAGCGAAAACTTTAATTTTGTTTTTCAAAAAGTTCTGTACGATTTTTTTTTCTCGTAGTTATCTCATTTTTAGCGAAAAAAGGCAAAATTTGGAATATGCCACATAACACGAAAACTAGTGAGTTTTTCAAAAAACCTCAAAAGGGAATAAAAATGAGTTCGTATTAGTAGACAGTACTATCCACATACTATTGAGTACAATCTGAATTTTTTTTTCGGATAGCACTGTGAGTACTATCTGGCTTGGTAACCAGTACTATCTTGTGCTCTCCGTCATTTGGCTATCGGGGCAATGGATGAACCGAAATTTTTGGTGTCACTTGGGTGTCGCTTTTTAGAGTGTCAGTTATCCGATTAAAGAGCGGATTTAAGAGTGTTAACACTTAAACCTGGTGTCGATACCCTCAGTTCGGGGGTCAAAACCGGATGACTCTTAACGGACAGAACCAAAGATACTGGAATTTTCAGTGTCTAACATTGGTGTCGTATTTGGGTCACGATAATACAATTTTAAACAAAGTGAGCATCAGCATAAGCTACACAATTCAGTCAACAATAAATGCCAATGGGAAACTACTTTCTTCACTTTTAATAGTATTGAAGGAGGCAAAAGGTGAATTTGGACCACCTTTGGTACTCAACACTTTTTGGACTATACGCGCCATCCTTTCAACGAGTCTCTCGAAAATATACGTGGGCTTTAGTTCATTAATTCTTCGACGAGACACAAGTTTAATCGCTAAGTAATGAAATTAGTTTACAAAAATTCGAAACCTCCTAAAATTGAAATATAAAACTTTTATCCCTCATAATATTTCAATTCAATTCCAAATTCGAGATAAACATCGACGGATAAAAGAATTCGAAAAAAATCTGAAAAAATTCTAACAGGTTTAAAATGAGGGAATAAAACTTCTTTGCACTTGGACTTTTAATTTTTTAAAAACCCATAGTTTTCAAATTACGGATATTGATATACCTGGAGTTCGACTGAAATCGATGAAAAAAAATTATTGGAAAAAAAATCTGAAAAAAATCTAGGTGACTAATACAATCTCAGAGGTAACTTTTCACCCCTTTAAGATTTTTTTCTAAATGTGATAGTTTTCGTGTTACGCAGGAATTTCTGAATTTCGTCTTTTTTCGCCAAAAACATAATAACTTTTTGTAATTTATTAGTTATTTTGTAATAACTTTTGTAATCAATTTTTAATTTTGATAACAAAATAGTAATAGAATAAATGTCAGTTAACTTTCGATAACAAAATAATATTTCAATGAATTTTCGTTAACCGTCGACAAAACATTTTCAAGGAATATTCGTCGGATCGATCGTTCACGATACACAATTTCGTAACGTCAAGGATTTCGCCATTAACATACTTTTCAACGATAGGTGACCCGATCGATACCGACAATTATGTAAAAATTACTTAAACGATGGATCTCGAGATCGGACAAAAATATAATAGAAGTCCTATCGGCAATTCACATTCAATAAACGACAACGACAAATCGCGAAAGATAAAAATCGCGAAACAAGGCGTAACCAGAATTTTCCAAACGCGTTCGTACCCCGAAACAATATCGCTCGTTAATCACAAAATTCACCAAAAAGTTACTCGCGAGTAAATTCGATACGAAATACGACAAAACGAAAATAAGAGCGAAACGACGGCTCACCACTACAGTTTCCGTAGGACGAGATCCGGAAAAAGTACACGGAAAATCTCTCCATCGATAATTTGGCGGCGTCGAATTCTTGATCGGCAACGGCCACGGCTCGAGAAAAGACGTCATTGCTGCCCAAAACTCGAGTCCTCGATGATTGTACAGAGAGCAAGTACGCAGACTAGGGTCCTAACCCCCCACTCTTAACCTACTCGCGATAATCGCAACCGTTTCTTCGGGAATCTTCTTGAACCTTCTCTCGCCGACCTCAACCCAACGACTTATTTTGAATTTCAACGATATGCCGAACCGACTTTTGACGTTACGCTGAGCGGTATTTTTGATGATTCGATATGATAGAATTCTGCTTTCGGCTTTGAACGAGAATATGGTGATCCTCTGGATGCTGATAGACGCATCCTAAGTTAAGACAGCTGAGGGTGAGGGCATGGAGTTAACGACCCTCGCGTGATGACCTCGAGAAATCTTTCGAAATTTGAATTTCCCTCGGCTCTCCGACTCGATGAATTTTCAATAACATCCCTATTCGGAATTGCCTCGGCTCTCTTTGACTTGACATTCTCGCGGATAGCCGCCGTTCGCTCGTACAATAATAAAAATAATACAAAATAAAATTAACATAATGAGAATATGCTCGTATTTGGCCCTTCTGGATTTGCTCGAGAGAGATTCTTCGATGACGAAGCACGCTCCCCGCTCGTGCTGTGTCAATTTTCAATCATTATGTGACGTGGAAAAAATTGCCACGTCACAACTCATCGAATAAAATCCGATGGTAGACTATAAGATAATTAATGCTTCTTGATCTATTGTCAATGTATATTGAAGCTCGTAAATACGCCGGTACGTGGGCAAGACGAATAGCATGGAACTTATTCAGACATGAAAAACGAATCGTAGTAAATGCGAAATGGCTCCCCCCTCCCTCCCTTGCCTTGCCAAGATAGTGTTCAATGCGAATTGTATACGTGCTCAAAATTATTAAATTCGTAATGTCGATGTAGGGGAAACAGATTGAACGAAATACAGGAGCAAAATTTGAAATAGCGAGTAAAGAGGAAAATCGAGTGGGGGTGGTTCACCTTTTCAGGGTCTAGTATTGAATTCGCTACGCCTGGAAATCTTGATTCAAAGCTCTCATAATATGTTGAATCAGCAAAAACATACGAAACAGAAAAAAGCCACCTACAGTACGAAAATTCAAACAAGTCCATCGTCTGGATAACTACCTTCATATTACAACTGGTGATTTTAAAAAGCGAGACTTACTGCTATTCTCGTCAATTGGATCCTCAAAATCGTCATCTTCCGACAGATCCTGATCACTTCCGGCGTCATTTTCAAACCTCAAATGCGTCATCTCGGCATTGTTATTTACGTCAGAATCGTTATCGTTGGTGTTGAAATCGTCGTCGGGAGATGTATTCGTCAAAGGTTTTACTATTGTGACATTTTGTCGGTTTATCGCCACGCGGATCTCAGCGATTGATTCCGGCGATTCCCGACGGCCCGATGATTCGATCAAAAAGGTATCAGGCCATTTAAATTTGGTTCTTCGACCGTGCTTGTTACTGCAAAAAATACATTTTTCAAAGTTATTCATCAATTTGTTCACGCGCCTATAAAAATTATCTTTCGGGTGTGAATTTGTTAACAAAGTTGAGGGAGATAGATTTCTTATGTTCAATTTCATGTCGAAACGAGAGCTCGTTCTACGTGCCACTAAAAACTGGGGTCATTCACTTTTAGACTATCTAGCCCTATCGTGATAGTAACATATACACAGATTGAATGCTTACTTGAGGAAAAGCTTCTTGAACGAACGACCGTCCATTTGTGGTGGAGTTTCGACCCCCGCTATGTCAAGAAAGGTCGGTGCCAGGTCGATGTTTAAAACTATGTCGTCCACTCTGAAATGTTATATTATCATACTCCTATGACAAAATGCATCCACAACCAATGTAGAAAAATATTTAACCAAAAGAATGATAAAAGAATCCCATAGCTCATGTATTTCTTGCTGCACATTTAGACTTTTTGCTATTATACATTGAGGCGAAATACACACTCATTAATATTAATCACGTATATTTTTTTTTACTTCAAAAGAAAACTTCACGAAATGACACGCGTGTCTGTCATATCGGCGGTCATATTGAAAAATGCCACGAAATTTGAAAAATGCCAATTTTTTTATCTGTTTTTATTCCACTTGGGATGGTTCCCAGATTTTTTTTGAATAGTTAAAATAATATAGTTAATATTTTTTTAGTTAAACCAAGAAAATTCAACAAAAAGTTAAAAATTCAATAATTTTTCGCAAGTTGAAGAAAAAATTCACTTTAGATTGTTTGAAAAGTGGGTTAATCTTAACTTTCTTAAGGTTTTTTAGGTTCAACTAGAAGAGAATTTAATCCCGAATACAATCCATTTTGTCGCGTTTCGATAGGACATTCAATTTTTTCCCTATCTTTCCCGCCGCACGACAAATGCATACTCGAGGTGCCTCGGCGAAATGCTTGTACCAAGCATAATATGACATATATCTTGATGAAAAAAATTATGAAGACTGTTGAAATATCCCTACAAACACAGCCAGGATTATTTTCGGAACATTTACGTGACAAAAAATATCACAAATATGTCATATGAATACCATCAAAAGGCCGGAACTTTTCCGTCGAGCACATAAATAAGATGGAGTTTATATGTTGTAGATATATGTATTTAATATGTTAAAGAAATATGTAAATTTTACGTAAATAATAAGTCCTTCACGCTGCCTCTGTTTACAAGATGAAAAAAATACAGGAAATTATGGACATCATAAATATGTAACATTGATACATAAAAATTTCATCTCAGACGTACGGAATATTTACATGCACGCGGGATTTGTCAGACTCTTATGGATTGAATCCGTAACATTGACAGAACATTGATATATGATTATTAAATAGAATTGAAAACGTAGCAATTACGTATTATTCAGTTCATAAATATTACAAGGTATTTTAGGTAAAAAAATGTACGTATTTGTTACATTTTTAGTATATTGAATAATTATATTCCAATGTTTTGCAATCGTTACCGCGTTAATTCGTAACACGATGACAAAAATTAGGTGCCTATATAAATATCTCGTGATCGTGTTGACGAGACTGTTACGTACTTGTGATGTTCACCATTTTATGTTTTCCCTGCGGAAATTTTCAGGTTATGTTTCATGGATTCCACAGTGTGGTTTCGAGTACAAGTGAAAACAAGCGAGTGTGAAAGTGCAAGGAGAAAAAAGTGATTGGTGCCAAAAAAATCGGTGCAGTACATCACGAGTTCAATTCTCTTTTTCACAGGTAATATTAAAAGAAACCACAAAACACCTGCGTGTTATACGCTGGCCAATTTCCGAAAATACATCGTCGTTTCCTGAAGCAGTTGATATAACCTCACTTTTGTGATATGTCAGCATAAGATTAAATCTTAATCAAATTAATTACATAGTCTTCAACAATAGCCATCGAATGTAAATTCTAGATAAAGATCTGCGTAACTTTTTTGTTTGTGATTAGAACAAAATTAATTTGCGATACAATGAATAATAGTAGCGTGCAAAAACCGTAAATCTGGAAACTGTCGTTATAGGACATCGTAACGACGACGCATTTTTGTTTGTTTTTGTTTTTCTATCTTTATTTGCTTGATTAATAGTTTTCAATCGTTCTTTATCACGAAGATCGAAATATTTATACTCAACACATTTTACAGATTTGTGCGAGAAAATCGGAGATAAGATCGGGGAGTTAACGTTTTCTATACGTAGTGTAGAAAACAGATTGGACGCCATTGAAAGAGCGGTGAACTTGAACCAACTACCGACGCATGCAAATGCTCATGAGGATTTTGCTGCACTGTTCCCCTTACAAACGATCGAGCAGGTTAAAGAATTCGAAAACCACCTCAAAGTGGACGATGTCAGAGCTCGCTTGGTACGTGTATCACTTATTTTCACCTTCAATATGTTCAATTATTTGATATTTATTAATGTTGCTTGATTTACACTTATTTTAAAGGTTATGTGTTTAACACAAATTGGAGGGAATCCTGCCAAAGACTGCATAAACCGCACTTTAAAAAAAGTTTTCGGCCCTGAAGTCGCAAAAAAATCGTCGTGGTGTGGTCTGCGAGGGAATTTTGAAGTTGGAGATTTGGTTGTTACCGACACCATAAAAGGTAAATATACTCTCAAACATGATAATATTATTTATTCGAGGTATTGATATTTGTTTGATATGCTATAAATAAACAATTTTTTCATGCACAGAGGCTGTGCAGCGATCTTACGTCTGTACTGATAAATTCTTCGAAGATGAAGAGAAGGAATGGTTTCGTCAAGGATCTCAAAAGTTTGCCAGGCACCAAAAAAAAAATCCGCCAGCTCAAAACATCTAATGGTTTAAAATCATTATATGTTTATATGCTTTTTTGAGTTCCTAAAAGAAAACCAATACCAAAGAGGGTAATATGTAAGATTATTTAAAGGTTGTATAGTATTCAAAAAGAGATTAATAAAAGTTCTCAATATGTGCCATCGAAGTTTTGTAATTTATTCGTTAAACAAATCCTTTCCTTGATGCATGTGACCCGGGAACTACATGTAACAGTGGAGTCATGTTTAAGGGCATTGGTTACGAATTTTTTGCATCAAATATACTTTTTTCATTCCATAATAGTCACATCTATGTTCTAAGTATGCTACATATTTCAATACGGAGTTGTTACGTCAATGTGCTGAATATGCTATATGTCCGGTTACATAATATTTACATCGAGATATTTAATATTTTACATGGTTTTTCCATGTAACTTTTTCGTAATCCCAACTTGACAAAAGGATGACAAATTTCAGAACAGGCACTGCTTTAATTAAGGAGCCTCGGATATAAATGTTACATGTAATATAACACGTGTTCTGCAAAATTTTCGTAACTATAATGTAACTGTGTTTGTAGGGATATAACAATAAACTCTGAAAGTTTCGTTTCAATCGGATATTTCTTTCCTTCCCAAAAAAAATCCTCGAAAAAATCGATTTTTTGAAGGCCCTAAAGCAGGCCTCCCCCTTAAATAAAAAAAGCCATTTTTTTTAAATTTATAACTATTTTTTGGTTGGGTGAAATAATTATAAAAAATTCTGAGAACCGTCTTTAGAAACAGATTTAAAAAATTCAGCGAAATCGATTTGGCGTGGAATGCCCCGTACATTTTTAAAAGTTTGATCGGAGTTTCCAAAATAGTGCGGAATGTGCGAGTTTGAATTTATTTCGAAACTCAGTGTATAAATAAGTGTTAAGCATTGAATTCATAGGATAAAATTATACGTCAGTGAAAAATATTACCCAGCCACGAGAAATATAAGTCAACCTATAACTTCGAATCAGACATTTTTTGTCGAGAACACGCAATTATTGTAAATGTTGAATATTATGTAGTTGGTTTTGTATTATTTTATGGGAAAATACATGAAAATAATACACAGAAAGAGTGATTGAAAGAATCAAAAAGATAATTTATTCGACAGCACAGCTTCTCGTAGCTTAACTCGTCGACAACTGAAACTGAGATATCATCATACATGTTGGCAAGGCAAGGCAACTCATGGCACACATGCACTTAAGTTTATCAAAAACACAAGAAAATACGCAAGGCTTACTTCAATAGTATATACATTGATATATTGATGAATTCGAATATAGTACAGGATCCGGCTGCATGATTTATACATTGACCTGTTATTTCATCGAAACACATCTATAATGATACATTTAATGCGAGGTCATAAGTTGGTTTGCCTAGCAAAATTTTGCCGCAATTATTTTTAATTAGAGTTGTTTTAATTGATTTTTTCTAAACATCTTAAATAATTTGTTGGTGGAATAAATGGAGCGCCATTTATAAGAAAGTGACCCGAAAAACTTGAAAAAAGGGTTGCCACCTCTTAGTCTGCCGCAACCTCCTGGCAGCCAGATGCTCAAAGGTACTTTTTTGTCGATTATTGGCGCTCATCGTGGATTGATAAAAATTTTACATTAAATTGAAGAAAAATTTGTCCGCTACATGATGGAATATGGTTGCCTGCGTGAAAGCTGCCGCAAGTTATGGTTGCCAGCATTTGAATGATCAGATCTCGCCTGCGCGAGCGGAAATGTTGGAAAATTCATACAACACATATTTCCCTGCAATACGTAGAGACGCGGTGTGGTTGATATTTTCAGTTTCAGGGCCAATTTGTTGATTTTTTTGGCTTAAATAATTGCAATTAAGGTGCAGTGTCCCACAGTTATTCTGCTGCAGAGACCGATTGCGACTGTAATACGTTGAGAAAAATTATGTCACGATGACAAGTTAATTTATTGTTATAATCTTCTAAAATTTCCTTATTTGTGGTACATCATGCACGCACGCACATTGGTTTAATTGTAAAAACCATCAACAAATATTAGATGGCTAAGGAAAGTTGTTGAATATTTTTTTATTCAATTTGCGAACAAACATTTATATTTCAATTAATAAATATACTCATACTCATTCATCTTCTGACTCGTCTGAACTCGCAACATTAAACACCAGATCATCAAAATTATTAGTTTTGTCCTCCGGAATTTCGTTGGTTGACACGTGCAATGTAGCTTCAACTTGTAATGGTGTTGGGTCTCCGATGAACCACGTCGGTTTTAACGAGCCATCCAACAACCAGCCGCAATCTTGAGCGCGTAATTTAAGACAATACCGATCTGTAGCATTTTGCCACATCGAATTTACAAGAATCGTTCGTAATATTTTCTGCTTCAACGATTTCCAACAAGGTGGAATCTGACTGGAGTCAAAGCCTTTTACTTTTATCGAAAATTGTGCGTTCCCTTTTGTCCCTGCATACATTTTGTGAAATATTTGATATGTGGCAGCATTTACGCTTTTACAATTTTTGATGCCATATATGAGAGAGGTAAACTCCTGGACAGCATCAATTTTTTGCTCATCAAAAACGTCAGTCGAGTCGGTCAATGATGCGAAAACCTTCTGAAAAATCGAGTTATTCCAAAAAAATTAAAGGGCCTAACTTTTCGTTTGTTGTAGAATGCAGCTGTATAATCACAACCTGTGAACGCATAAAATGCTGGCAAAGCTAGGCATAAGGTCGGGCCCAACCTTGACGCCAAGGCCGTACAATTTATGCACTGTTGATCATTCTTATTCCCTTTTTTCGATGTGCTAGCCAACCAAATTTCTAACTCAGGGACTTTGTGCATATTACGCAACAAAATTACCAGAACGTCAGTGTCAGTAGCTTTTACCAAAACTTTAGACCCTGGACGTGCTTTGCTTATGTGAAACATAATTCGCGTATCAGCCTCTTCATGTTCACATTTCAAATCGATTTCTTCGGCTTTTACGACACGATTTCCGTCCGAGCAGTACGAAAAGCACTGCTCGGCAACCGTAATGAAAACTTTTTTATCACGTAATATTGAATTTGAATAGTTGTTATTCCAGTGATCATCTAAGAATTTTACCAGAGCGTTTTTGGGTCGTTGGGTCTGGACTGAAGAGGACCTCGAATCATGTACAGGATATCAAATTCTTGTCGATTTTGACGTTCATAATCTTTAATGGAAGGCGTTAGATATCGATAATGTACCTCACGGGCACTTGTTGAGCAAAGTTTTATCAAAATTGACTCAGCGATCTTTCCAAATGTTTAAGGCATAGGGGCTCCGACGAGATGCAAGAAGTAGAAACCATCAGTGATTTCGATGTCAACACGCGCAGGATCAGCTAGTTGACTTGAAATGCTTGCCAAAAGTCGACTTATCCGTCTTAAACATTTCACCTGAATACTGGAAAAGAGCAGGAGGTACGGGTGCAAGAGGATACATATGTCAAAAAGTGCTCAATTTTGATTTTTTTTCGAGAGCAATCGCCAACAGCCGACCAAAAATGTCCCGTTCCATTTTGAGAAGGGCTTGCTTGCTCCTATCTCTACTGTTTTGGGTCTTTTTAACACACTACGATGCAAAATTAGGGATTTTGTTTTGCTTTATGGGAATCTCGGATCTACCAGGAATTTGAACACATTCCGCAATGAAACACAATTTTTTTTCACTGCCCAATATTTAGCAGAAAGTCAGCTACTTCTGAAGACGCTGCCTTGCCGGTCGAAATATTGATCAACCTATTTTTATCTACATTGTCATCGAATGGATTGACCGTGTTCTTTATTGTTTCAATTATATTGTTTAGACTTTTGTTGTCTTTTTCAATTCGATTCTTCTGCAAGGAATGAGAAGTATCATCTTTGTGCGTTAAATCAACCTCCTGTTTCGCTGCTGTCAAAATTTTGGTCCTCATACTGTGACTGAGAGCCCACCTTTGGCGTGCAGATATGGAATCCGTGAAATGACTAACGCCTGTTAAGGTATTGCCAGCATCAGCATTGATGGTCTGCTCTAGAGTTAAGTCCACTGGCAACCTGGTGAAACTTGCCTTCGTTCGCCTGACACCGAATGCTCCTCGGCGAAATTCCAAAACCAGAGGTGAATTTTCAATCTTCAATTTGACTAAGTTGTTCAAATACTTAGCCGACCATCGAGCATAATTCGGCTGATTGAACGCAAAGAATAAATCACACTTGTGGAAAATAGAGTCCATGTAGAGCTCGAAATTACTGCACCGAATGCTTCTCGAAAATCGGAGGAAT